>CAVNYN010201504.1:0-36926 GCA_963692815.1 Nyctanthes arbor-tristis
CAGTCACGTCACACGTGACATATGTTCTATATTGAGAAACAGACCCTATAATTAGTGTTATTATCTAATCAGTGTGTTTCTCAATATAGAACATATGTCACGTGTGACGTGACTGTTTTCTGTTACAAACAGACTCCATTCAGAAAACTCAATTTAATTCAATGGACGCACACCAAACAGTCCCTACATTTTAAAAAATATCTCCGCTACCGAATAGTAAATAAATTCTGTAAGACTGTAACAGCACAAATCCGTCCATATCCAGCAAAGAAAAAGACCATTTGTTTCTTCAACGCTGTTTATATTAATTTATTATTATTGTTAAACGCAATAACTGCAAACAAATGGATGTATTCGCAGAGCAATAATTAATAATAATGAAGGGAAGAAGAACCTGACCGTGTTTCCCGGGCAGAGTTGACTTTTTCCAATTTGGTATTGTCAATACTCATTATACGAAATATACGGTCTCGCTCATCCGTACCTCTCTCTTCATCAAACCCAACCGCCAACCCTCCATATCCAAGTTTATAAGAACTCTCACTTATCTCCAAACCCCCCACCCCGACCCCCCAACCCACAAAGAAATACACACACACATATGCTTATATATATATATGTGTGTGTGTGTGTTGAAGGTTTTTCCGGCCGGTTTAGTGTGTGTAGAAGAAGATGATGTATGAACAGCATCAGCAAGTGAAAATGGAGATGAAGAAGAGGCCATTGCAGGAGAGGAGGAAAAGAGAGATGAATGATGAAGAAAAGAAGCTGGAAATTGTTGACCTTAGTGGAATGTCTTTGGATGCTCTTCCAAACCCAATTCTCAATTTAGGGATCATTTGCAAATTAGACCTCTCCAACAACAATCTGCAGGTATATTTGTGTACGATGATACATTACCGCGTCATATATAATCTCTTCGTGTATGTGACAACTAATGTTTAGGGACGCGGATGCCGCCAAAACTAATATTAATTTGGTTCAGGGTTGGGGGTCGTGAAATTAGTTCTTTCTGAGTATCCGTACATATCATATGTCTTTAAAATGCCTCGATATGTATACAAGAGGGGACTTGCCATATTTCAGTTATTCTTGGTATCATTTGGTTAAAAGTGACTTTTGATTGAGCACTTTCAAAAAAACCTAGTTTCTTGTATGTGATTTTTTTTTTCTCCCCTTTTCCCCCTTTTACTTACCTCAAAATGAGCTGAATTTAACTTTTTCATGATTGAATGAACTTATACATGATTGGTTAAGATCGAACTGAACTAAGAAAGAGAGAGAAACTTGTCATGTTTAGTCTCGTCTAGTGCAGCATATCAAACACATATCATAAATTACGTTCCAATTAAGCCTCACTCACGAGCATTTGTTAGTGAAAGTCTTTATGGTTTTTTTATCTGCAGATGATACCAGAGTCTTTAGTTGCAAGGCTTTTGAATGTAATGATGTTGGATGTGAGGTCGAATCAGCTTAAAGCTCTCCCAAATTCAATAGGTTGTTTGTCAAAGCTCAAGATTTTGAATGTATCCGGAAATCTTCTCCAATCTCTTCCTAGAACCATCGAGAACTGTAGGTTCGTAACAACTAAATCCTATATTTTCGTCTATTTCGTCACTACATATTTACATAATTTTCTCATTGAAATCCGAACTGTGTTTTGTGTTCTTATCTTGATTTTCCTTCACTTATCAACAAACCAAGTAAAATTTTATTCATTTTAAGTCCATAAATTTTTTTTTATTAAACCATAAATAAATATTATTACTATGTCGAAATTGTAAAATATATTTTGTCTTCCAATTGCCCTTATCCTCGCAACTAGTAATAAGTAATTGTATTTTTGTTTTTGACTTACCTTTTGATTGTGACTTTATGAAAAATTTAATGGGCGCCGATACTTGAGAGCTCCTTATATGTCATTATCAGTATTATTTCATAATCTAACGAATTCACGACAACCAAATTTGGTGAACTAATAAATTTATCGGATTAATTAATTTAATTCTTTTGTTCGACTCCACTTATAACTAACTACATATCTTTCATCTCCATATATCGTGTAAATTAATTAATTACGGTAGATTGATCTTACACGTACTAACAGTTTTGCCGTGTAACTTGCAGATCATTGGAAGAGTTGAATGCAAACTTCAACCAGTTAAGCCAACTGCCTGAAACAATTGGATATGAACTTCTCAACCTCAAGATCGGAAGAGCGTCGTCAGTAAACTCAAACAAGATTGCATTCCTCCCTTCCTCCACCTCCCACCTAACCAATCTCCAAGTACTCGATGTTCGACTAAACTGCCTCCGGTCCCTCCCGGATGACCTCGAAAACCTAATAAACCTCCAAGTCCTAAATGTTAGCCAAAATTTTCAGTACCTCTCAACCCTACCATACTCCATAGGCCTCCTTACGTGTGCTCTTCCGATCTCTCTCTAGTTGAATTGGATGTTAGCCACAACAAGGTAACTAACTTGCCCGAGTCCATCGGTTGCCTTAAGAAGCTCCAAAAACTAAGCGTCGAGGGGAATCCGCTGGTGTCACCCCCGCTCGAGCTCTTCGAGCAAGGGTTGCATGTGGTGAAGGAGTACCTATGTGACAAGATAAATGGAACCCATAAAAAATCATCCAAAAAAAATTCATGGTTTGGGAAGTTGGCAAAATGCAGTACATTTAATGGTTCAAACATACCCTATGGTGATAGAGAAGGATATATCATTCCAAACTATAGGTCCATTGATGGCAGGGCTTCACCTAGATACATGCATATGGGGATGTTTTCTCCAAAAAGGCTCTTTTCACCTAAGACTTACTTTTCAAAATCATGAAGAAAGACTTGCAAATCAAGTACTCTTAAATAGTGTTTTCTTTTTCTTTTTGTTTTGTAATTTTGGGTAATGATTTGCAGATTGTAGTACTGGTGTGAATTTTGTAGCATATATTTCTAGTGTGTTTGTAATTTTAAAAAGTTGGGTTTTCTAGGTTTGGAGTTTGTTATTTCTTTTGTGTAACATTTGACTCCCAACTTGTATAAATATATATATATATATATATATCATAGTTTCTTGTTAAAATATTGGTCTTCTTGCTCCAAATAAACATAAGCTTTCAACTGGATTTAGTCCACTGTCCAAAAAATGATAATGTTATTTGATGTAACAATGTTAAAAACTGCCTACATATGGTAGGTGATCCGAATTGACTACACATTTGTATGGTATTTTTGGAAATAAATTTTAGTTATTAAATTGAAATAGTTTGAAAAAAAAGGAAAAAGAAAGAGATAGGTACAAAATTTCGGTGACCATTGATTTTTTTTATTATTTTTTTTGGGAAATAGTGACCATTGCATTTTAACTTTTTAATTTTTTGAACTTTTTTAATACAATTTGGGAATTGTAGAAGTGGGGATGTTGACTCAAACTCAGATCAAATAACTCGGTCAGACATACCTTTACTACTAGGACAAACTCCCTCTAATTTATTTATTTATTTTTAATCAAATGTGGCATTCTTTCTTTTACTTCTCCTAGTAATTGTTGAAAATTGAATTTTGGGGAAATAAAATATAAAAATTGATAAATAACTCTTGTAATTAATTCAATTTAACTTCTTCAATGTACTAATAATTGATAACTAGGTTTAAAATGACTACATTTCTTATAACAATCACTTAAAATCCCTTTTTTTATGTGGTAAAACTAATTTAACAACTTAATTGTGGATGTTTTAAGTGGTGTGAAAATTCAATACCATGTTATACAATGCAAGTAATTAAAAATTAAATAAATAAACAAACACAAACATTTGAAAGAACATAGAATCTAAAATTCAGAGTATACGAGTACAACATTTAATAATAGGATCAAACAAAGTAGGTAATAACTCCATTTTATTTTTTATTTTTTGAAACGGTGAGTAAGGGAAGAGAAAGTTAAAATCATAATTGTAATAGTAAACAAAGACTAAGGGCTATTAGTGCAATTAAAAAATTACGAGAAGAACCACCTCAACTAAAAACCTTCCCAAAGTCCCAAACCTTCTTCCCACGACAGATCTACCACCAGAAGTCCACCTCTGACCCCCAAAATGCCACCGAAATCGGAAGTTCACCTGTCCTCCGGCGCCGCCCAATTCGACCCATCGGAATCCATCGATCCGATCCTCCACATCCTCAAGGTCCTTCCATTCTCTTTCCTTCGGCCGCCACGCCTGCGGCTGAAGCTCCCAACTTTCACTCTCCCCTCCGCCATGACCGTGTACTCCCTCATCCTCCTTACCTACTTCATGGTCGTCTCTGGGATCGTCTACGATGTGATCGTGGAGCCTCCTGGCATTGGGTCCACTCAGGACCGGTTTACTGGGGCGGTCCGACCCGTTGTTTTCCTTCCGGGTCGGGTCAATGGGCAGTACATTATAGAAGGATTGTCTTCTGGGTTCATGTTCGTGCTTGGTGGTGTTGGCATAGTGCTCCTGGATCTTGCGCTGGATAAGAACCGAGCCAAGAGTGTGAAGGTGTCCTACGCATCGGCAGGGGTTGCATTTGTGGTGATTTCTTATGTGATGAGTATGCTCTTTGTTCGCATTAAGATCCCCGCATATCTCCATTGAGTTACTTTAGCATTAACAAATTTTATTTTGCTTTTCAAAGTGTAATGCAGTGATGATATTTGGACTTCTGAATCCTTTTTGTTTATTCAACTCTTACCAGTTAGATAAATGAGTTGGAAGAAATAGAATTAACCATGGAACATTGGTGATATATGCTATATTTTGTTTCTTGTGGTTGTTGGGTGTCTTAAAGCTCAATTGTCATTTAGGTGATTCATTTCAATGTTAGATCTTAATGGTAAGAATTTGTTGGTCGCAGAAAATTGGATTCTTTTCATTGTTATGATGGTCAGCTGTGATGCTCTTTTTGCATTGATGAAACCACAGTTTGTCTATGGTTGAATTATACTTGACTGGAATTTACTTTAGTTTGTGAATTCAATTCAAGGCTTTTATGCTTTAAGGAAACTGCTTCTTGTTTGCATTAGATGGTCTACTGTCAGAAGCTTGTCATCTGTGTATGCATAGAAAGAGAATTTGGTATATGAATTGAATATTAAAGGAATTCTCATTATGTAATGAGAATCTAAAATGAGTTCAAAAGAGTCGCTGAGATTTTATTTGAGATTGAAATGTATGGTGGATATGATAATTGAACTCCCCTCAAGTAACATGATTTGTGTGAGACTTTAATTTCCTACTCTTGGAATGTAACGGAGTTATCTCCTGGGAAACTGGGCATAGTAGTTTTTGAAAGATAGCAAAAGTTTATTCTTTGCTGGTAGACATGATCGTGACTGTTGCAAATTTGGGTGAAGTACTTAATTGTATCAATATTTCGGTTTATGACCATGTGAGATACTAGGCATACAGTGTCAATAGAAGTTTGATATTGCTTTAGTTGTATGCTTTACTTTTTCTAGCTGACCTTATTCCATCTTGCTTCCCCATCATTTTGCTTCCCCATCTGGTTCAATGTTGAAGCCTTGGATTATAAGGATAAATTCCTGAGCTTCTAAAAATCTTTCTAGTAAAAAGCGCGCGAATTTTATCTGCTGCTGCCAAGTATAGAGGAGCTATCAGCTGACTGTATGTCTATTTTTCTTCTTTTCTAAAATGCAAACCTCTTTATTGTGCATTGGCAGAAACAGATGTGTATTTTGCAGAGGTGATCTAATAAAACCATATCTACCTTTTATGAAGGAGTTGATTTTAAATTCCATCTGTATTCAGAAATGATTGTTTTACAAAACTGTATTGAAGCTGTAGGTTAGCTAGTGCAGTGAGGATGTCTCTGGTGATGCATAAATGTGGACATAAGCACTGTCAGTTCCTTGTTTAGCCTAATCTTTAGCAATCATTAAATTGAACAAGTGTTTCTTTCATCAGTTTCTTGTTTGTAGCCTGTGTCTGGTAATCTGTAAATATCTGTGATTCTTTAACTTGATTTCACTATATATGCTTGAACCCAATATCGTGTTTCTAGTGGTGCTGTTTTGCAAGCGGCTGTGGTGTATATCCCACTAACATATCTGAAGAGTATGGGTAGAAATCTTGTTGGTTGGCTACTCGAACACGAGATCCTTAGGGCATCATGCATTTTGCCTTGTAAAAGTATCTGTTACTGTGGTTTAGTTGGTCGGTCGCTAGAAGCATGTTCGTAAAATGCAGCTAGTTGGAACGTCAAATTAGTTATGCATGGCCTTAAACAAAAAACTGTCAAAATGTTACATTACAATGTAACAGATGCAGGGGATACAATTACATAAAACTTCCATTCATGTTTTCCTCTCTGAATAACATTTTGTGGTTTCAGTGTTTGTTATTATGACTGGAAAGAACGAGACTGGTTTCATTCCAATTTAAAGAATGGAACTCTCAATGTGTCTCTCTAGTCTTACTTAGGAACTGGCCCATGCGCTCAACACAAAATCAGCAGGCTGAGCCCTGTTCTCCTGCACTAGTGCCCCTATCTGTGGAAGGATTCGACCACGAATCCAAGGAGATACGATTGCCTGTTGTCTGGATACCGAATCAACAACAAACGAACAGCTCCCATTTGCTTCAGTGGGAGGATAAATGTCTTTATGATTTGTGTCTTCTTTAATGTATACTTCAACTTGCACCTTCTCAATGGTACATCAGCCTTGAGAACAAAATAATGCACGATTTATTCCAAAGCAAACAGCTATGCCAAAAATATATTTTTCCCATACCCATTGTAAGTGGCGGAAAATTTTCTAATATTTTTGTACCTTTTCCGTGCCCAAATCAAGAATCCACGTGTCGATTTAGGGGCTCAATTTATTGTTTAAATTGGACTTTTAAACATACATGTAAATTTTTTATTAGCTGGGATTATAGAGTGTTCAATACTTATGAAGTACTGAAATTTTCCCCATCGCCTGATGTACGGCACCACCATATATCCAGCGCTAGATCGGGACTAAGTCTTGCCACTAGATAATCTGATTTTTGGAGTACATGACACGGCTGTGGTCGAATGTAGCATTGAACTTGAAATTTGATATTCAGCTATTCATGCTAGGCTTACTGCCTCAGTGATGGTCCAAATACATTAGTCCTCGGTCCTCCAATTTCTCCTCTATCAGCATCCTTCAACCCATTAAAGTACCTAGTCAATTTGCCGCTTCTCTGGGGCATTAAGAATTAAAGATTCTGAGAAATGCTATTTGTACACATAAGGTATACAACTTTTGTACACACCCCTACGAATTTCCTTACACCCCTAAAAAGTTGTGATTTCAAGGATAATGGAATAAATGACATTTAAGTAAATACAAGGGGGTGTGTACAAAAGTTGTACATTTTGTATGTACAAATATCATTTCTCCTTGTCAATACTATGATTTTTGCTTGAAATTACATCGGTGTACATTATCTGCACATATGCACTTGAGAGAGAGAGAGAGAGAGAGAGAGAGAGAGAGAGAGAGGGAGTTGAAAAGAATAAAAAGTCACAAGTTCCTTTTTTCATATTTCTCCTCCAGCAAATGCAGCTGCAAATTTTACAGCAAGAAACTGAAATTACAGGAAAGGAGACTAGCATAGTTCATGGATTCAAGATCTGGATACTGTTTGCTAACCAGTAGCAGCTGCAATGCGCTGTGCTCTAGTAAGTCTGTCAGATGTGCTTCTATGCCAAACAAGATGTTGAATGATCGCTAGCTGTTATAATATAAAGCCATAGTTGAAGAACTCTCATTAATGTTATTACTAGTTGATATTACCATATTATATCTTAAATAAATACAGCAAAGGTGGGTCTATCTATTCTATCGGTTAACCAGATATCCAGCTCCTAATATCATTTCTAGTGTCAGGGAGGCGGGCGGAAGGTAAAAGACTACTGTTTTCCACCCGAAATCCACCCAAAAAGAAAAGGTTTTTGCCCCTTCACACTATTTAACTTGGTGGGGGGGGGGAACCCAAATTTGGAATTTTCACCCCACACTATACATGGAGTCCCATTCAACACAAATTCACAGACAAGAAATATTGCGCTAACACCTGAATCTGCAAATAATACTTGTAGTGTCCAAGAGGCTGACCAGAGAGTGATGTCTGAGTTTATCTTTTATTCTGTCTGAGGGATAAATTTTTGAATGCTGTGGTTCTTTCCATTTTTAGGCATCTAATGGCAATGAAGCAACCATCCTCCAGCTGACCTCTATACATCAGGGTACACATAACAGACATGGGCCCTGTTACAAGCATGTCACATTCAACACATAAATATTGGAAACACAAACAGATAAATGTACTGGATTGGATTAGCGGCTTCACCAACATGTGGGACCATATCAAGGAAGGAGGGTAGAAAACAAGACAAATTGCAAACTACAGAGTGTGTTGGCCAGATAAACAATTTGAATGAGTATTTAACTCTCTCAATCTGCTTACTAACTTATCAAGAAAATGTAGGAAGTTCAAGATTTGCGTTTTGATTATGTAATGATCTACTTAGCATGGCACTTTGGTAAAATCTATTCCAGTACCTGATCATGAGATTCATCTCTGATGAAGGTTGATTTATCAAAGCATTTTGTTTCCTCCTCGAGCGCTTTTAGTGAAGATGTTCGATGAGACAACAAGCCAAGTACTTCTAGCTTCATTACGCAGCTCATATATATCCTAAGAGTTGGGTAGGAAGAAAGTCAGATTGTCAAATTAGTTGAAATAACCAGCAGCGTGATCAGATGTGGGGAAAAAATACTTATCAAAAAATAAAAATAATAATAATACAGCACAAGATCCGAACATTTAAGTATTAAATAATAAACAAAACGAAAAAGATACAGTTTCAAGCTCTGTGTGTGTGTGTGTGCGTGTGTGTGTGTGTGTGGGGTCAGAATTATGTTTGATTAATTTATCAATATGAGGGGAAAGTATTAGTTAATGGAGGGGTACAGATAACTATCAAAATCTATCATAACTTGATCCTTCCTCGCAACTTCCATGCATCAAACGTTTAATGAGGCTAAACTAACATTAGCAGCAACTTTCCATAAGGTAGAACACATTTAAGAAATGCTAAATAAAGTTTGAAAATGCTAAATAAAGTTTGAACTGACCTCCACATCGTTGATTTAGCACTCAAAATGGACTGTGGCAACCAAGGGCATCAAGAACCTCTAGCAACATGGTCCAGTTGAATGTGGATGACAAAATCAGCTCTCATGGAAGACACAGCATGGCTTGTAAACCCAATGTCCAATGAAGATGTGCAATTACCAGCAACATAACAAAAGAATTTCTAATCCAGCATGCACAGTTTTGACTTAATTCCCAACCAGATTTCTGAACTTTACTCTCCTTTTAACACTGCCAAACCTATCATATCCTATACCAATCTTGCTATGCATTAATTTCATTGCCAAATCAGCACTGCCTGTCTTCCTCAAGGCATTGATCATTATAGTACGAACCTTGCCAGGAATTTCTCGACCTCGTTCAACAACCCCATCAGCCAACTTGCAAGCCTCTACTATACGACCAGCTTTGCACAATACATTAATCATATCTTGAAAAGCATTCTCCACAATGATACCCATTGGTGCTAGCTCATCTAAGATTTTACAAGCTCTAGCAACCTTGCCGGAGAGACAAAGCCCAGTTGCGAGGACCCTAAAAGAAGCATCTGTTGGCGTAATACCCCTATCAATCATCATATCCCACAATTTCAGTGCATCTTCATTCCGGCGTTCTTTGAATAAGCCACTTAACAAAATTGTGTAAGTATATACAGTCTGATCACAACCTTCATCTTCCATTCTCCTGAAAAGTGTCAAAGCTTCATCAACCTTTCCGCTCTTTGCCAAGGCATCTATAAGCACATTATAACAGTAGGAGTCATGAGGACAGCCTTTCTCAGCCATCTCTTCAAAATGTTTTTCAGCCTCATCAACTCTGCCTGCCTTGCCAAGAGCATCAATGAGGCTCGAATAGAACACAGCATTAACAGTCACATTGTTACTTTTACAATATTCAAACCATTGTAGTGCATTTTCAAGTCTCCCGTTCTTGCACAGACCATTCACAATGACTCCGTACGTGACCTCATCTGGTTCAAAACCTTCACTTTGCATCCTCCGAAAGAGTCCCATAGCTGTGTCCAAGTTCCCATTTTTTGCATATGCATCAATCAAAGCAGTATAAATTGCTGTATTAGGCCTACAACCATTTTGAATCATATTCTCAAAAACTGCATGCCCTTCCATAGACTTCCCTTCCTTGCAAAGCCCACTAATCACTAAACTAGAAGCGTGTGACGGAATATCCAATCCTTTTTCCTTCATCTCATGATAAAGTCTCAGACAACAATCATAACCGTCCTCAGAATAACATGCCTGCATCAGAGTCATGTAAGTAATCTTATCAGCCTCTACATTCTTCAAATCCATATCGCTAAATCTAATCTTAGCTTTCTTTACGTTTCCAGCCTTACAATACCCCTTAATCATTGTATTATAGGTGACAATATCAGGCTTAATTTTCCCACTTTCCATAACCTCAAAGACCCGCTCCGCTGAGTCCAGATATGCAGAACTCACCAAACCATTTATCAAAAAGTTGTATGTATACAGAGTCGGCTCTATTCCATTTTCCTTCATCATTTTCCACACCCACAATAACTCTTCAACCATCCCAACACTCCCAAAGCTCCTAATCAAAGAATTAGCTGCAATAGGATTCATTAAAAAGCCCTTACTTCTAAACCCATTAAAAACAGACCTGACTCTATCCAAATCATTAGCTACACTCAAAATCTCAATGATAAATACATAGCATTCGAGATTATGAGCATAACCCTTTTGCTGACTCGCCCAGTTAAAAAACCTGTATGCAGTTTCAGGCTGTTTGGCTATCCAGTCCGATTTTTTCAGTATGTGTGCAACAAAATTGGGCGGAAGTTTGATTAGGTACTTTCGGCAAAATTCATTCAAGTCCTTTTCCAAGTTATAGTTAAGTAATAGGTCGAGGATTTGTTGGACCCATGGAGAGGTTTGGCCATCCTTCTTGGAATCAGTTGGTACCAGGTCTGACAGGTCAGTGATCGGTTGCACCCATTCTGGTGGTGGGAGTGGACTGAAGGAAGAGACCCATTTCGGAAGGGAAATTGAATGTGAAATCAGACACGGATTTGAGGAATTTGGCAATTGCAGTTTGAGATTATTGGCGAAAGGAAAGGGGGAGATCTGAAGGGTGGCAGAGAAGGGGATTTTCAGGAGTTTTTTCATCTGGATCTTGCTCAGTGAAGACAGCGACGATGACGATACAGCACCGGTCCTACCCACGCTAGGGCCTAAGGCAAGCTCTGAAAACTGGGCCCCAGTAGCGAGCAGCGACAAATAATTACCTGTTTTTCGCAAAGCTAAATGTATAAAGCCAGAAATATAACAATATACCAAACACTAAATTTGAAAAAAATAATAATAATAAAAAGCAAAGAATAATTTAAAAGATTACTATATAACTATTACCAAGATGTATACAATGTACCAAAAATTACCTAAAGACCACCCATCTTGCAATTTTAGTGGCAAAAATGCTAATCAATTGCTCACAATCTAAAATTTCAACCATTTCTTTCTCAATGGACAGTATGGCCAAACCATCAATGTATGAGTGGCCATCATGCGTCAAATATTGCTCCAAACTCATGCAACACATCATATACATATGAAACAGTAGGAAAGCAAATTACTATCATTCTTTCAAGTTTCAACAAGATAACAACAGGCAACAACAAGAGCTTTACAGACTTATGGTGTCAGTCGTCACTCTGGAGGATATGAGACAAGAAAACTAGTAGTTATTAAGATAAGCACATCATATAATTCACTACACCTCCACTTCTTACTAGAAAATGCTTCATTTTGTAGAAAATCAAAAGGAAAACAGAAAACTCATCAAAATTTGGTAAGGTAGGATTATGTTTGCATCTTGCAAGGATTAAAAGAAAGTAAGAAACTGTGATTACCATAAATCCGTTCTAAACAACAAATGTGAGAGATTGCTGATTAGAGGGCTAATAGAGCATCAACAATTTACAATTAGATTGCATAGTCACAGAAGCACATATAAACCCAGTTACCCAGATTCCCACAATCCACATTTTGGAACTCAAAACAAAACCAGCAAAATGTGACATAATAGCTTCAAGGCTTATTGCTTAATATCAATAATCAAAGTATTTATAATTCATGATCATGTCAACTGTCCAAACTCAAAATACATCACTAGTGCAACATTAGACAATATAGAACTGGGGGCAAAATTTACCATTCAGACCCAGTAACAACTCGTGTTACTCGTCAGCAGAAGGTTTCCCTTCCGGCGGAGGAAGGAAGTCGGCCGTCCGGAAGAGCCGCAGCTGAGCCACCCCGCAATTGGTGTGTGGTCGTCTAATCGAATTATAGAACTCCCTGAACTCTCAACTCAAATTGGAATTGAAGAATTAGGGTTTCGTTTTTAGGGGAATTTGGGGTTGAGTCGTCTGTTGTTAGTTAGGTTAGGATTTGAGCAATGATATCGTGGACGTGAGGTGGAGGGTGGCATCTCAGCATAAATTCCCGCATTATTTGTTCTGGCCTCTTTTCCATTTTTTTTTGTGGGGCCCAGCAATTTTTTTGGCTCACTTTCACCCGCCCCAATTCCCAGCTCACCCGCCACCCACATCCCACCGTACCCGTCCCCTCTAAAGCCCCAAATTGCAAATCCATTAAAACCGGCACTCCAGTTCTGATTTTCTGGCTCCGGAGCGGACCACCCACCATATCGGAGCTCCTAAGGTTGGCAGTCATCCGGACCCCCAACTCATTTACTTCCTCTCGGCCCCAACTCATTGAATAGCGGAGGCTGTCGTTGCTTCTTGGATTCACCGGAGCTGACCAGTCTTCCTCCCACCCGCCAGAAATCTCCTTGCCGTTCTTCGTCGCGGGCCGGAAATCTCCTTGCTCGTTGATTCTCAGGTGTGTTAGGCACATTTATTGTATGATGATCTGACAGTACATTAGCTTCCCTTCAATTCAACCCCATTTGATAATCTTGATTCCAAAGTAGATGAATTATTGTTCCAAGGATGGATCATGGATGAATCCCAAAGTAGAAAATTTCAAACTTTTCTGCCTAAAGTAAAACATCATACGCTTACTGACTCATTAGCGGTTAATTCACAGTGAGAAGGTCCAGAGGGAAAAATCATAAATTTGCAACTAGTTGAACCTTTTAGCAAAATAAACTTATTACCTTTTAGTATGAAATTTGGCCAGAAATTAAACCTACTTTAGTTCAGTCAACTAACATATCAACCTAACTCGAGTCGTATAAAAGAAATCAAAGAGATGTTCACCGATTACCACATATCTTTTATGAAAAATTGAGTTAATATTCAAAAAATTAATGGATTGAACTAAGAAAAGTAGAAAAATTGAGACCTAATATTTGGGACATAAGAAGATAATGTCGAAGGAGCTATAAGAAGAGAATGTTAATGAAACTAGATGAAATCTTGGAGATTAGAAAGCATTTTGAAATGAAAAACCGTAAGGGAAATGTTTAACAATTGAAAAGTTGGTTCGAAACGACTCGAAAAAATATGACTAACCGTGTAAACTAAAATTACATAAAAGCCTTCACCCGATTTCCAGATGTAGATTACCTTCAAAAGAGCTGAAAGTAAGACAGGAAAAAAATTAAAAACCAAGAAAGAAAAAAATAAAAAACTCAGTTTAAAAAGAGACGAGACAAGAGAACAAAAATAGATATGTTTTGCAAAAAGATTGTACATTTTGCAACTTGTATTGTAATATATTTAGTGCTTACATCTATGGTGCATCAAGCTTACTAAGTTATACTTAGAAGGTTAAATTTGGAGTCTAGATAAATTGTCATCCATTTGTACTTTGTGATAGAAATATTGTCCCATTCAAATAAGCCACTTATATCTGTTTAGGATTATTATTGTTATTATTATGATGATGATTATTATTATTATTTATTATTATTATTATTACAACATAAATGACCTCATGACAAAGAAGTATGTATCGTTGATGTGAGGTGCTTTTCAAATGATTTACTTGTTGTTCTTCGTTTTCATATTCTAGGTTTTGTTTTGAATTAGATTAAGATTATGGTTTAAAATAAAATTTAAGTGTATGGTAGACAAGTTTGTACCGAGGCAATAGTGCAATTTGCTCAAACATCATTATATACAATAACAATTAACTCATTATATTAGTTTGTTGTTTTGGTGCATAATGATATGATTTGATATGTATTGGATATTTAGTTGCTTATTCTAAAAAATTCAACCGTTAAACATGTAGGAAAGAAAAATGTAGTCTTCAACTGAGTAGATTTTGGGATGGAGCCTGAACCCTTCCTTTTACAACCTGTAGTTGTTACTATTGATCCACCAGCACCATGCCCCGAGCTAGAGACACATCCGCCAACGAGTGAAGGTAAATGGAAACAGTTGCACTTAGAATGGTGTGAAAATGGATTTGTTTATGAAAGTTTTCTACAGTACTTGCCCTTTTAATTTCTTATTGATAATGGTGCTTCACTGTGATTGAATTTGATAACTTTGGGATGTCGAGGTTCACTTTGGTAAATTACATTGGTGTTGTGGATGGAAGGATTTGTGTTATTTACTATTGGTATTGGGTATGAGTTGGTCTTGGCGAAATACTATTGTTCTATCGTATATTGGGTATACTGGTTGCATATTTTATGTTTCGGGATATCTTACAGTTTTGGGAAGTCCAATTTGTGGGGGAGACTTTGTCAAAATTTTTGCAGCAATTTTACTGAACTATAACAAATTTTAACATTTTGTGTCCTAATTTATTATTTTCTTTAACATTAGGTACATGATCTTGAAGACAACTATGGAGGCTGTTGGTTTTGGACTTTTGAATGGCCGGATTTTGCCCTATTTTGACGGCTGTGTTTTTTTTAAACCATTGACCATGTACGTACTTAATTTTTTTGCTACGCATGAAAGCGGACAACAATGTCAAAATAAAGCTTGGATAAATTAGTATATAATGTGAATGATGAATTGCAAGTGGTTATGCGTAGCATTGTTATGCGATATTGGTGACTTTCTTTGTAAGTGGATGATCATCTACTTTTAGGAAATTTGAATTTTGGGAAAAAAAAAAAAGAAAGTCTCAAAAAAAAAAAAAAAAAAAAAGGAAAAAAGTATTGGCTGTGACAAAATGTGGGGTCTGGGAGGCGGGGGTAAGGCTGGGAATTGAGGCATGAATCAGGTTTTTTTTTTTCTTTTTTTTTAAATTAAAAAGAAAAAATGAGAAAACAAAAAATAGAAAGGAAGGGAAAGATGAGGAGAACGGCTGATTGTATACTAACATATTCCAAATGGCATCCAAATGATCCAAAAAGGCAATTCCACCTAGGATAAAGCTCCTTAAAAGGAGTTTTATCCATCTTTGTAGCAAACCTGATGATAGATAACCGTAACGATTATCGCTTTTTGTGCTTGTGACTTGTGAATTTGGGTGAATTGAGCATCTTTTGAGGGGAAATTTATAAGGATCCAGGCTGGATTTTTTATGAAGTCTAATTTTCAATGAGATGTTGTCATGTGATGTGTGTTAAGTGAGGTGTCAGTCTGTCATCAGAGACCAAGCTCTGTAAAGAACCCTGCGTTGTTTCCATAGCCGGACCGTTCTTTGAGGTTGGACGAGGAATTTCCTAGCCATTTGGCCAGTGGAACGTCGAGTCGCACAAACCGTGAGTTGTATGATTTTTTTTTTTTACACAGTATGATTACTTTATATTATTTACTTTACGGTCACTTGGTGTCTATGTTGTAGAGACACACAGTACATGTAGCGATTTCTCCTTCACTAGCTTTATTCACATGATGACAGGAACATAGCTCATATATGGGTTCTAAAACAAGTAGATACACCGAGCTTCTCCATAACATAGACACTGGGTGTATCCAGATCAAAATTGTTTATACTACTACTACTATAATAATAATAATAATGATGATGATGCAGATGTACTGTACTTGTTATAAAATATTAAAAATGAATAGCATTATCAATAATCATGAAATGGAATAAGATTGTATGAATGGACACAAACATTTATTACTTTTTGGGTCAATCGGTGTTAAAGCTTTTCTTAAATAATAAGCATTGATTATGGCAACCGTTCAACTTTAACCTTCGAAAGCGACAACTTAGCAACGACAGTAGTGACGACAACAACAATGACCTAACTACAATCTTGTTAGTAGCAACGACAAATTGGAACTCAGTAACATTAAAGCACTTACATGATCTTCAACAATAAACTTGTCTAATGTTAGGTTACACCAATGTAACATATATGCTATGCTAGCTTACAACATTTTTTTCATTTTTTAACTACATTGGCTTTCACGCTATGCTAGAACCTCATCTTTCTCCAAACTGAAAATCGACGAGTTTTTACAATTTTAATTCCATGTCTAGAAATGTACGAGAGGAACACCGGAGATGGTGTTGGTCAGTATTTAGGTGATATCCAAACAAAAGAGGCAGATGGCAGACTTAAATCTACTATTTGATGGTGAGCCTTAACCGCGAAGATTGCATTGGTGAAATTGGAGAGCTATCACTGCTTTGGGAGTCTCCTCTTGATGCATCCTGGACTTGGCTAGCAAATTGCAAGTTCCACAAGACATCTTCAATAGAAGGTCGATCCGACGGGTACTTGTGCAAACTCCGGCAGCATATCTCAATCATCGTTTTCAATGATTCTTCTGAGCAACAACTGTTGATCATTGGCTCGACTACGCTCTTTCTTGAAGCGTCATCAGCTGTGGTGCTGGCTTGCAACTGAAAATATTGAATTTTAATGCACCGAAAACTTTACACTAGAAGATGGGCTGCTGAGAGCCTGAGACTAATTTTAAAATTGCATACCTGATTTTTCAAAACCTCGACTTCATTCCTGGAATTTACGGGCTTCCCGGTGATGATTTCTAGTAGTATTACTCCAAAATCATAAATATCGAACTTGTCTTGATTCTTTTCTCTACAAATCAACAGTTTCAAGTTTCAATACTTAGAACTTTACATAGCACTGCTTATTTTGATAAAAATAAAAATAAACCTGGCACTTCTGAAATCACTTGATCCACTGAGAAAGTTATGGACATGATCCTGTGAAGTGAAGAAAGTGTTGGGATCGAGTTAGTTTGAGAAAGAGAGTTAGAAAATCAAAAAGTTTCGAGTTTCTTCATACCTTTCCCGTATACTCTGCTAGCAAGGGGAGATTGTAGCTGCAAATTTTTGCACTAAGGTTCTGATCCAATAAGACATCTGTAATCTTCAAATTGTTGGAAAAGAGACCTGGCACGATTCCTGTATGCAGGAACTGGATACCTTTTGCCACCCCAGTAGCAGCCGCAATGCGCTGTGCGCAGGTTAGTTTTCGTCTTATGTGCTTCTCTGCCAAACAAGATGGTCGAAAATAGCTAATGTTAGATGCAAAAACCACTTAAAGAGTTGTGGACTTACTTTGAGAAACTTCAAGATTTATGTTTGATCTATGCTAAATTGTTATATGGTTAGCGTATAAAAATCTTCTAGTTTTCAGATTCCCAATTTTCAGCCGATTTTTTCATTTGTATATGAATAAGTTAAACAAGGACATGTATCTATTCATTTACCAGATATCCAGCTCCTGAGAGTCCCATTTGGCACATATTCAAAAATGAGAAATACTCTTCTAACACTTGAATCGTCCATGTGATACTCAAAGCAGTGTCCAAGAGAGCTGACCAGATGATGATGTCTGAGTTTCGACATTAATTCTATATGAGGCATAAACTGTTGAATACTGTCGTTTTTTTTCATTTTCAGGCATCTAACCGCAACGAAGGAGCCATCCTTCAGCTGACCTCTGTACATCTAAGTCAACAAATGACACATGAGCCCTTTCACCAGGATGCATGGCTTATATTACAAAATGTTCGACCATGTCATTGGAAGGAGGCTAGAAAACAAGAAAAATTGCGATACTACAGCTTGAGATAAAATCTATTCTCACACCTGATCATGAGATCCTTCACCGATAAAGTTTGATGTATCAAAGTTGTTTGTTGCCCCCTCAAGCTCTTCCAACGAAAATGTTCGATAAGCTGGGAGGCCAAGAGCTCCTAGCTTCGTTGCCCGGCTTATATATCCTACAAGAAGGAATCAGGGGAAAGTCAAATTACCAGATCAATTGCAAAAACAAGCATGGTTAAATATTTTTATTCTTCAAGATAAGAAAAGGAAACGGATTGACGGTTTCAAGATTGAAGTCTTACTTGCATCTCTAAGCAATTTTGAGGTGTAGCTAGTTGATGCATTCTCTTCTATAAATCCTGTTGTGGGCGTCGGCAGAGCTCTCCGAGCAATGAAATTTCTTACAATTAAAGAGGCTATGCCAACTAGTATAATTGCCCCAACAATTCCTCCCAATATGCTTAAAGCAAGGCCTACTTTGGAAACTCGTTTTCTTTCCTCTTGATGAGGTAAGTTTCCCACAGCTAGAGCCGCGTTCTTACAGAAGGCAATGGGATGCTGAGTTTGGTCCCCTGTTGCTAAGCAATTCCCAGCATATGATACAGCCTTATGTTTGGAACCTGGAGTTAAACATCTTGGCAATTTTCCAGACAACAGATTCGAAGTCAAGTTCACAAAATCAAGGCTGGGACTACAAGGCATATTTTCGAAAAGCATGCCCGTGAGTTTATTATCTGCAATGTTTACATAAGAAATGGATGGAAGGGATAGCAAGGAAGCTGGAAATGGGCCCACAAATCGGTTTGAAGATATATCCAAGTGCTCCAGTTGATTATAGGATTGAACTTTCTCAGGGATACCAAATGTGAACTTATTTTTCTTTAACACAATCCTTTCAATCTTACCACTGACTACAGGAAATCGAGGACCAAGGGCATTATTCTCCAAATCAAGAATCTGAAGATTTGCCAAGCTGCTAAGATCAGGCACTACACCAGATAGCTTGTTATTCGACAATGCAAGAATCCTGAGATTTTCCAAACTTCCCAATGAGTCTGACATAGATCCGTGTAAAGAATTGTTCTTTATGCTCAAAACAGCCAACGCTGAAAGTAAAGCCAGGCTCTCCGGAAGTCCACCAGTAAAGTTATTTCCATCAAGTATAAGAGTCTGAAGGTGTGTCAATGAAGATATTTCAGGGGGTATATTGCCCTCAAAGAAATTTGAAGTCAGGTTTAGTATTTCTAAGGAAGATAAACGTGTAAGTTTACTAGGCAACGGTCCCCATAAACCAAGAGAAACCAACTTAAGGACTGTCAAGTTTGAAAGCCTAACAAGTGTAGTAACAAAGGAATCAATGGAGAAATTCTCGGGTAATCGAGGAGCCCCCTCATCTCCTAGAATGTGCAACTGAGTTATGCTAGCTTCATAGCAAACGACAGTCAGGGCCGACATGGGTTCCATGTTGCAAATATCGGTATCCTTATCCCAACCATTCAAAAATGGTGGATCATTTAGAAGATGTTGAATTTTCAAAAGGGTTCTCTTTTCGGATGATTGAAGTTGTTCTCTACACATGACTGATACTGAGAGGACAATCAAAACAAGAAATGCTATATGGCTAATAATTTCTGCCATCAGCAAAAACCGGAGGAGTGCAAAATTGAGTTAAATCAGAACACCAATAAATTCCTATTTGAAAAGTAAAGGATGGGAATCAGAACTCGGAGATTCTCAATGCTGGAGCCCAGTTTTTGAATCCGCCAGTGGAAGCCTGCATTTATGGTAAAATGCAAAGAAATTGAATTTATTAAAGGGAAGATGACAAAAACTGACACTTCATGGGTATCTCAGTTCTCCCAAGGACAAACATTTCAGGGGATAAGATGAACAGAAGCCCAATCCAAAGATGGTATCTAGTTGTTCTTTCTGGGTTTTAGTGGTTTTACAGTTTCTGTAAATTGAGAATGAGCACTTGACAAAAAGAAACAAGAAAACAGTCTGTTTGTATTTTTCAAAACAATATAGAAAATAAATTAAATAGGGATCCAAAAAAACAGAAGATAAGATGAAATTCAGCAAATCAGCATACCTTTTGTCCAAGTTTCCGGTGAACCCAAATCCCTTAAGAACCAGTTTCTAGTAAATTACCTTGAGAAAATCCAAAGCAAAACATTAAACAAAGTGAAGAAAACACAGTATAACCCACAAATGAAGTAACAAAAATCATAATCACAAACACAAATCTTCAAATGAACTATACCAACTACTGAATTACCTTCAGATAAAGCAACCTTTAACTTCAAATTAGCCCTTCATAAGATTCTGCATGCATTTTCCATCTGTAAATCTAACATATCTCTGTGTCCCATCCCACTATACCTGATTTTTGGCAGGATTTTACACAAGAAATTCTACAATGTACAGAAGAAAGCAAGCTATGGCGACATGGGTCTTCATCAAAATCAGTGCCAAACTACACTTAGAACCACCGTCATGAGCTGATAAACCGACACTTCTTTCCAACGAATTTCTCTTTCTGTCTTTAGGCTTTAATTATTAGTACAATATATTTGTCAATTATACAGTGATTTTGAAGCTTTAATGGACATGGGCTGAACCAGAGAAAAAGAAAAGCAAAATCATATAAAGATTAAAGAAAGATTCCATTTTAATACAAACCCTTTATTCTCCCTCTCTTCTGTGGGCATCCGCATTTCTTCTCTGAACACATGACACACCTACTGATATGCTTGGAGCAAACAGAGTTTTTTTTTTCTTTGTCTTTTTCCATTTCAAGATTTGTTAATTTATTTTTCTGTGACTGGTACGATAATTTTCGAGTGTAATAATGATGTGTTTAATGGTTTATTGGTTATGCACAGTCTGCTTTCACTTTCCAAGTCGCCATCAGCTTTTTGGCTTTTGTCTTTGGGTGGGTTGAATGTAGTTCTCTTGGCTCAGCTGTGTCCCTCTTTCGTGCAGTCGGTTTGCCTCTCTCTCTCTCTCTCTGTGCGCATAAACATCAATATTCATTTATAAATTATTTGATTTGATTTCATCAAAGGCTAAGGAATTATTGAGAAATTGGTGGGCATGGGCATGGCTATGGTTGGCTTAGGGTGTCAGCGGTTGAAATGGAATGGAAGCATACTCAAGCGGAGGGAGGATTTGGGTGTCGGGCATATTGTCATGTACTCCTTTCATCCTATAAAGATAATTTACTATTTCTTTTTCATTAATGTTCTAAATTAGTATATTGTTATAATAACTAAGATTGAAATGGAAAGGAAGAGAGGCAGGAACAAGATTGGAATGGGAGAGGAGAAAAAGATAAGGTGAAGATTGGCTGAAGGGGGAGAACCTCTAGTTTTTTGGGTTTCGTGTCTTTCACAACTTCGATATTATTACTCTGGAGACCGTGGTAATTACCATAATAATTTTAAAAAAAAAAATTTAAAGAACCTGTTACAAAGTGATCTTAATTCTCTCTTTTTTTTTTTGGTGAAAAGGTAGTTGATGAGTTTTTTAGGTAGATACGCATATGTAATATTCCACTACTCTCAAAGTACTATAAATTTTTTACATAAAGAGAATAATGCGAGAAGTATTACTGTCAAAAAAAATAAAGTGAAATACTAATAAATTAAATTGTATATTAGAAAGTATGTTCATTTTGCTTTTCCAATAATAATAATTACAATTTTTTTTTTTTAAACAAGAGTGGACTATTATTGTGGGGACATGTAGGTTTTACTTCTATGTAGTAGAATAATTTTCTTTAAAAAAAATCACTAATAGAAAGCATTTCCTGTCTAACTAAGGCATGCATTATTAAATGATTATATGAAGTCTACCTGAATGTGATTAGATGAAATAAATTTAAATAAATAGACGAGTTGTACAATGCAACATAGGCGTTATTTTCCTAGAACTAAAAATACAGGAACTTGTTTACAAAATAATTTCCTTCTATACAAGCTTCATACGTGTAATCATCAATTCCACCATAAATAAAATTTCTCGACAATTTGATTTTTACATTTCTCGCTTTTGACGACTGAGTTAGATGAAGTTTAACTAATAATATTTTTTACTAATTCTTTGTTGTTAATGTGTTCAATTATCATATAGGTATATGATATTTAAGATTTAACAGTGTATAAAATTTTGAGTTAGACTAACTTACTAAAAACATTAATAAATTTGCCAATGACACATAGCTCATTTGATTACCGGGCTAGGTTGAAATACTGTGACTTAAAGGTCTCAAGTTTGGTTCTCTGGAGTATTTTTTATATTTTATTGTAGTGTGTATTCTCCTATATGAAAGTTTGTATTGTTAATTTTTTTAGCTCTTTTGGCGCTGAGCTTGAGTTGCATAAATATCTATACACATTTATGCTGTCATAACTTCAAGTACTATGCCATGATCCTTATGACAATATCGCTAAATGGATAGCAATAATTTCGTATCATGTCGACACTCAACATGCACATTAAGAATAATTCAATTAACTAAATACTTGAAGAATTATAGTTGCCATTGGCAATTAATAAAAATCGAGATATATGACCAAAATCAAGCATATTTATGATTTTATTATTGAGCGGGAAAAAGAAACGACAAGAAAAGATGAGGGTTTCTATACCAACCCTATTTTCCAACCTAACAATTCCTATCTTTATTGCATATAAGACAGATAAATGTCTCACCTCCTTCATCTAAAATGATAAACATTGAATGCCTAATTAATTAGGAAGTGCTCGCGATTGACTAATGAAAATGAATAAATGTTGGGTCAGTCAGCTGACACATATTGTACTAGTCGATTAACTAAAAATAAAAGCACATCCCTTCTTATTATATATTTATCTTCATTACAATATGATAACTAACACATTACGATATGTTGATTAGTATGAGAGTTGGGCTGTGTTAACTAATATATTAACACAACGTAAGCAATTTATTTATGAGTAATGTAATTTATCAACACTCCATATGTACGGGTTATCAAATGATGAGTCATTCGTTTTACTTATCAGATACTATAACTACAAGACTACACAATATGACGATCATCACATGCAAAGATAAGTGATCATAGAATCAATATTTTGAAATAATCGTAAAGATAATATAAAAGAGCACTTCAAAATAAATAAGGAAAATGGATAGATATCGCTAAAACGGTAACATAAAAGAAGACAAATAAATAAGTATTATTATTCTTGTTATTATTACTACTATTTTTTCTTGGATGCAAAGGTGAAATAGAGAAGGGGAGGGGATTTAGTGAAGGGGTGGTATAGTGCGAACTCAAATTTTCTACCTAAAAGTTTGAGTATTCAACCAATATAATGCGGTTCAAATTTCAAACTATTTATTCTTCGTTATGTAGTCCATATTGATAGATTGGCTTATAAAACGACAATTAAACGGGCCATACTGACGTAATTAAAGGAGTATTCCTCCGAGAATTGGTGGGACACAAATGTGACCAAGGGTTTATGCACGAAATGTTATGATGATTTTCTTAGGTACTTAGGCTTTTAAAACTTCTCTTTTTGAGATTTGGCATTGATGTTTCCTTTCTAAAAAGTTGCGACTCCGTACAACAATTATTTTTATCAACCAAGCAACTTTGATCAAGTTTTAACTGGTGTAGTTCCGACGGACACGCAAAATTTTGGGCCATAATGAGGAATCGTTCAAGAGCGAGCCCTTTATGGCCCATCGCCAATTCTGCATTTTCTCAGGGCCTGAGGCGTGGCTCGGAAAATGGTCCTTGTATAGAATAGAGTCATTACCGTAAAAAAGTTATCATCTCACAATAAAAATTCTAAAAGATACAGTAAAAAAATGATAAGAAATAAAAAAAGAAAATAAAATTTTTGTCCACCTACCTAACTAGCTACTCATTTTACTCACATTTTCAACTTAATCGAAAATGACAAACCACCTTTTTTTTTCATTTCTAACAGTAGTGAGAGGAACAAGGAGAAAAATGCATCTCTTTTTTGCTATTGAAAATGAATATCAGAATTTGTCATTTACAACTTAGCTGGGGTGGGTGGATAACTAAATAGTTATAACAGAAAGAAATTAATTTTTTTTCATTTTTCATTTTTTTATTTTTTAATTCTTTTCGCTTTTCTTTAGAAAAGAAGGGTTATTAACGGAAAAAGGTGAGAGATATGATTGTTAATTTTATAATATTAGGGATCTTATGTGTTTATTTATGAAAAGTTGTGAACTCATAGCGTTGAAAAAAAGGACAAGGACCCGACTAATACATTGTGCCCTAATTTTTCCCCGTATAAGTGGCTTATCTTGTTGGTGAATGCTCAAGACCTAGTCAATATTCAAAATTCATTTTTTTCCAAAAAAAACAGACATTTTAAGGGAGAAAAAATTATACTAATATTCTCGACCCCTCAAAATATTAATTTTATTTGAGAATCTTTTTTTAGTTGTAAATTCAAAGTTAGTTGACATTTTCTTTCTCAACATTTAAATACGTGAATATTTTTATATATTTATTATGATTATCTACCAATCTCCAATAGTAAAAGTATAAATTTTTGGAGACTAGTCTAGCCATCTCTAGTTTTTAGATCATTAAACAAAATTTTTTAATAAAAACTCTTCTTATAAGAGCAGCTCCAATGCATCTCACGGATTTGTGGGATGACGTAGATAAAGATAAAAAGTAAAGAAAAAAGAGGGGAAAAGTTGGAGACTTGGAAGGTGATAGAGGAATTAAAAAATATAACGATAAAAGAAAGAGATAGTAGTTGAGGATATGAAGTAGAATGAGTGATTTTAGAAACGTGTGAAAAATTATGAAAAAATAGGATTAAATGGGGAAAACCAAAAAAATGAGAAAAAAGATATCACACGAGCAATCCACGATTCGCATTTAAGATCCTGCTCTATTTCTATTTGTCCCGCGAGTTTTTACATTGAATGATTTTCACCCAACCAACGTATTTAAGTATCAAAGTGCTCACATGAGTGGCCACTATCTATGTGGAGATGCTCACTTTAATACAATTGCACTTAGTGATGATCATATAGATGATTTTCCATCATTCAATAAAATTATATTATATTTATGATGTCACTTATTCATATCACTTTTTATATCTCTCAAAAATTTTTGGTCGTTAAATGTTTAAATGAACGCTTAACTTTTATTCACACCTCACTCTACTTACTGAACTTTGAGATGCTTCCAATTGAGTGCCGATCATTGATAAGATCACCCAATCGAACAATGAAACTAACAAGACCACACTGACTAGATTTGCAAGAAGCTCTGTTACTAAAAATGTCCAAATATCAAACATTTTGTGCTACAATTGTACGGTAATAATACAACAGTACTAGATAATAATACATCAGTAAATCAACCCAGCTTGTTCAAATCATAATAACAGTCGGTATTATATTACATCACTTGTCTAGTTTTTATTATGTTCCAGCCTGACATGGCAACGGAGAGTTTGATTAAACATGGTCCCTACATCAATGGCTAAGTTTTGGGTCGAGGCAGGTGACTTCCTCAAGCCTAGGGCCCAAAAGGGCCCGTTTTATTTGTTAGACGCTGACGGCCCAGAACCAAACGACATCCTTTTGTTTCAGTTTGTTCCCATTTCCCTCTTCGGCTCAAGCTCCTACCTATAGCTCGCTCACTGTCGCCCGAATTTTGGTCTATTCCTTGAGATTCTTGGGCTCTTATAAGTTGCAGGCTCTAGCCAACGACCGAGTTGTTCAGGTAGTGTCTCTAAATCCTTCACGTTTCATCTCTTCATACTATGGATTCCTGTCACTTTGTAATTCCCAAAAATTTTATCAGAAGATTTAGTGCTGCCAAAGCTTGATCTTTTCAGCGCTCTTTACTGATTTTCTATTTTCCATTTCCCAATCCAATTGATATTGACAGCCATTTCTAGCCTTTTTGCATTTGTTCATATGTGGAATTTTGATTTTTCGATTATGGGCTTCCCTTTATTTATGCAATATTTCAATTTCTATATTTCGAGAATCTAGAATGTAAAGATTTTTTTAATATTGAATCTTGATTTTAGACTGATGAACATGTATAGTTATGTTGAGAGGCACACACATTCGAAAAAGTAAATCAAGTTACTAATGGATAGTAGAGTACACCAACTTCAATTCATAACTTACAAGAATAAAATTGAAATGTTTTAGAGTGGCAACAAGAAGAGCGAGCTCAGAGCTTAAATTAATCTAGACTTATATTCGGCGGACTATGTTACAAGAAACATTAAATGGTTTGGAAATGTTATCCATTGAGAAAGAAATGGTTGAAAAATTAGATTGTGAACATTTGATTAGGTCCCCCCCCCCCGGGGCTGCTTTTTCCTCTAAAACTGCAGGGCGTGTGATATTTAAGTATCTTTTTGGAACACTGCATGCCTGTCTAATTGATTATAAAGTAGCAGTCAAACTTGCTTTGCCTTTTTGGTTTACTATAATTTCAATCTTCGATATAGTACATTGAGCTTGTCTCTTTATATTTAGTTTTATGTTCACTATTAGTGCTATGCTATGTACTGACATTTGACTAGTTTACGGGTGCCCTTTTTCTGAAACATGCCTCAGAGGCATGAGACCACAGAAACACACTGGTTATATGCCACAAAGATAACTGTATGCCACATAAGCAAAGAAGGTAATGGAATCTTACTAGGAGATGGATATATTGTAACTTAGCAAAATTCGGTGAGTATTTAGTAATAATATTTTAAAGTTCAGTTACTAGAGTGTGATGTGCTTAAACATTAACACTCCCCTCAGATAAAAATTCTGAAATAAAAAATTAAAATTAAAATTAAGGAAAAAATGAAGAAGAAAAAGGAAATTGAAAATTGAAATTATTAAAAATGCAAATGAATCAAATAACCCAAATCAGGGAGGGGACAGCGTTTTCTAGAGATCGTGCAGAAAATCGAGAGGGTTTAGGGTAAAGGGGAACAATTCATCCTCTCTTGGTACATATTATGTTGCAGTGATTTCTCTTAAGATAATTTATCTTCTTCTGTTCTTCATGACCAAATTTGAAGTCTTTTCCCATTTATTTGTGTAACTGTCAATTCCATGGTACGAGCCATCCTTTTGCAAGGTTCTGTTTAGCTTCGTCGCCATTCTTTTCTTCTAGTCCCTTGGAATTTGTTTCTTGTTATTGTTTCTGAGAGTATCCCGGTTGAATTTTCGTTTGTGGTTGTCTATGGGTTTAAGAGTTAGAGTTAGATGATTAGATGCCCCTCGAGTGAGATGATTAGATGCCCCTTTAGAGTTAGATGATTAGATGTCCCTCTAGTGTAGTCTGTAAAACAACTATTAACAAATTCCTGCTGGGGCTACTGCACCCAGGGGGCTCTGCTCCTATTTGTGTGTTAAAGCAGTTTGAGATAGGAGACTGTTTGAGATGCGAGTTAAATACACGAGTTAAGCTGTGAGTGGAAGTACTTGAGGTAGTTTCGTAATTAAGTTATGATTCATAGCACATACTAGACAGCAGGGCACGAGCCTTGCACTTGGCCAATTAGTTTGCTTCCACGTATGTAAACTTCTACTTGCTTATGACAAGTACTGCTGGCTGAAAGTAGTTGGTGGTTTGTGCTGGCACTGTTGTTCTTCATGGTTGAGCGAGATCAATGGCAATATGTGCATCTTAGAATATTAAATTAAGTTTCAACAGGTTGAAATTTGTTTTACAATTTTAATCATGTCTGGAGTAGACACTAGACATTTATTAATTCAGTTTGTATGCCCTATGGATGCAAACTCTTAACTAGTTTCAATGTTGTTGGATGTGCAGTTAAATCTAGAGCAAGTACCACAATAGGCGTTAGTGCTTCACATGCATTACAAAGTGACGTGGCCATTTACTCAGATGAGTATCAGTTGCTGCCAGGTTTCCTCTTTAAATTCTGCATCTGGAGCACAGGCTCTTTTACGTGCAAAGAAATCCACATGGCTTTCAGCATACTTCGGAGCAACAGTTCCTAAGGTATCCCTGAAACGGACCTCTGCCATATGTAGCCACCAGCAACGAGCACCTGTATGCTTATTTGGGGGTAAAGGAAAGGGTGAAAATGAGGTAAATGATGCCTTGCTATTCTTTGTACTTGTTTATCGGTTATTTTAAGTATGACTTGTGAGGAAAGTGGAATTAGAGTTGGAGGACCTAATGTTTGACATGTGGCTAATTGCATAAAGTAATGTCGCTAGTTATCAGTCTGGTTGACTCTGATTTTCTTTTATTACTCTCAAACTATCTGGCCAGAACACCACTTCCTTTAGCCCTATCTGTACCTATTTTCTTGACCACATTTTGACATGCGCAGTTGATGATTTCACTTTTCAGACAACAGATTTATTTCTCATTCTGAGTAGATAACCTTGCTTGCAAATGATTCTAGTTCGTGTGATTTTCTTGATCAGGAAGTTCTTTTGACCATTATGTGATTCTAAAAACCCTTTCAAGGTCCTTTCTTCTGTTCATCTCACAACAATGTCAATCCAGTCTTTACAGAAGTGTCTGCTAATACCATTACTTCAATAGGTTAGTATTAGTTTGCATGCTTAGATTGTTTCGTTATAGGAGTGATTGAGTGGATGCATAACATGACCCTCGAGTTTGGTCTTAATTGTTCTATTTCTTGGATTGTGGCTGATTCAATCAACTGTTTTGAAGGTTCTTTCTGCTGCATATACGTGCTAAGCTAAGAACCTAACTGATTTGGCTAATTATTGTTCCATACTTCATTTCCTTTTGTTGCCTAACCACTTTTAAGAAATTAAGAAACCTATAAACTGACTTCTTTAGGAAAAATACATGCTCACTTGCTAATATTGCACCAGGCTTCTCCATGGAAAGCTCTTGAGAATGCCATGGGAACTTTCAAAAAGGAGCAGTCAGTTGAGGACGTTCTGAAGCAGCAGATTCAGAAACAAGAATACTATGATGATGGAGGCAATGGTGGAAAACGTCCAGGTGGCGGTGATGGAGGTGGTGGCAATGGGTTTGGTGAATCTGACGATGAAAGTCTTTCTGGGATGCTGGATGAGTTTGTGCAAGTAATGTTGGCAACTATTGGATTTGTGTTTCTGGTACTTTCTTCCCTCCATCCCTCTCTCTTTCTTCCCATGCATTGGACGAATGCGTAAACCTATCCTTTAAACATGGCACAGAGGAAGAGAGACATTAGATGTGCGCATTATCGACCCTATTGAAACATACTTCTACTGAGATTGAATTTAGACGCATTATATACCATTTTGATTAGTACTTGTAGTTTCATTAGGTCATAGAAAATGAGATTCCCTTTATTTAGTCCAAAATAACTGATGTTCTAAAAGTCTGTCCATTGTAACATATGTATTGATTGGAACTTGGAATATGATCCTGCTATTCATTGATAATATGCACATAAGCGATTAAGAGAACCAAATGTCTAGGCTTGCTATCTTTAAGGACTGCACAATGCTAACTTTTTCATTTTACTTTGGTTCCAGTACATATGGATTATTCTTTAACTTCTGCATAATGCTAACATTTGGCATTTTACTTTGGTTTCAGTACATTTACATTATTGATGGAGCGGACATCACTGTCTTAGCTAGAGACTTTATCAAATATCTGTTTGCACGGCAAAAGAGCAATCGTCTAAGGCGTGCCATATATCGATGGAAGATGTTCTTCCAGATGCTGACACAAAAGGAGGAAGAAGACGATCCTTACTGGCTTGAACGTGCAATAATTAATACCCCAACTTTGTATGACCACCCCATCAAGTATAGGCGCCTCAAGGCAATGCTCGATTCAAAATATAATTAGGGATACCGAATTCTTGTTCTTGTTTTTACCCCCGGTGTTCAGTTTTACATCCTGTTACGCACTTCCAGCATATGATTAGCAGATTATCATATCACAGTGCAAAACTGTGCTAGAAAGCCAAACTCTAGATTTTCACACTGCGTGGCATTTTGAATCCAATTTCAAATCTTTTTCTTAATTACAAAGATCTGAGGAGGTCGAATAATGGTGAATGTTACACTGTTGTATTGACTCGGAACAATCTACACAAGAAAATTTACAAGAACGAGCTTCTAAGAAAAGAAAGAACCACGAGGTAAAAGAGATGAAGAAAAGACAACTAGAAATTTACCTCTAACCGTGTAGAGGCAAAACAAAAGACTAGTTACAGTTGAGTATTGAAATCATAAATTTTTGGTCCTAAATACTCTATGCCATCCATCTCTGATTCCTTGGGCACCTCGATTTCTTCCAACCATCCGTAACAGTCTTCCCCATCTTCGACTTCCTCTTCTCCATCTGAAATCACAAAGGAGATAGTCAAGGAAAGGAACAGTGACAAATAGTTGCGGTGAATGTGACATAGGGAGGTAAAAGTAAAAACTTACTTGATGCAACACTGCATGGAGTGTCTTTGAAATAAGAGCAATCGCGGCCATCATCTTTGGAATAGGGAGGTCCCATCACATCAAGCACGGCGCAAGGTGTGATTGCTCTAAATTCATGCATATTTCCTCCAGAAGTTGGATACAGTATAGAAGTATCGCACGGGGCTGTGAACGTTCTGTTGGCTTTTCTCCTTGCAAGTCTTGCTGCAAAATCATTTGCAAATTCAATTTAGCTGGCGATATGCTTGTTTATATATGTTGATAGAGAGCATTAGGAGCGTGCACAACAGACAACTCACATTTTGAACGCGAGGCTAGGTTATTGAAATTGAGAGGATCAACCCAATCGTACGCTTTAATGTGCATTGTTCCCAGTAGAAGCTTGGTGAAAACAGTCATTTCCGGATGATTGTGGAGAGGTATCACAGCAGTTGCAGGAAGAAAGAAAATGCATAGCTGGAGAAAGGAGGATCAAAATATTAACAAATCAATGTGTACAGATACTTTATTAAAAATAGAAAAAAAGGAATTTAATGTGAATTTAATGTGAAAACAATGTTTAAAAAATATATATGTGACCCTTCCTAACAATACAAATTTTTGGATTGGTTCAACATTATATCAAAGCATATTAATAAAGTTTCAGTTTAGATGATGACATGACTATCTCACAAACAAGATGTCAAAATATCCTTAACCCCGCGTGAAATTCATGTCAACAAATGTCAATACACCACATAATACTCTGCCATTGGCATCATCTATGAAATGTCCTTAATTTTTTTTTTTTTTTTTTTAAGAAGAGCTCAAATTGTACATTTGTATTGGTGAAGAATAATTCCACATGTTTCTAAGATGAATAAGTGACAAGCTTAGTTGGCCATTCTAGATTGGCTATTTGTATATAAGTGGCGGCTTTTAGTTTGAGATGAAGCCCCACAATTAGCAAATCTCAAACGGTCGTCTCAACATCTTACTTCTTCATGTCAGGAAAACATATATATATATATGTGTGTGTGTGTGTGTGTGTAAAATTCACTTCTCCGTATCATAAAAACAAACTTGTGTAAAAATTTTACCGATCGGTGAAATAGCCAAAAGGGACAGTGTCCCTCAAGATCCAAATTCAAGTCTCTTTGCCACCTATATAATATTATGCATGTGATAACATTTAATGAAGAAAATATATGAAGGTGATATACATGCTATCCGATCGAAAAAAATTCTAGTATTCCAAAAATTACCATTCTCCGTCTAGTTGGAAATATTCATTGGACCCAATTTATTGTTAAATTGAAACTATTGAACATACATGTGAGATCTTAATTAGCTAGAGCACCCAATCTTTCCTAAAGTACCAAAAGTTTTTCCCTATCCCATCTAACAGGATAAACTCTTAAATCAAGTGATTTAGAATTCATGAAAAGGAAAGAAATTGTACCGAGAAATTATCACATTTGTAGATGGTTGCACATGAAACTCTTGAGCTCCCTTGAACTACATCCTTAGGTTTGAAGAACTGCAGATTACTACTCAGCCCAACATCTTCCGGCTTCATACCATCTACACATGATTCAATTCACTTCCATTAGCATTATCACTCGAAATGGCTTAACCCAATCCAATATTTAATTGATAATTGAAAATTTGATATCCCAGTGCTTAACTTACCAAGGATACGGCACAATCTCTGTACCCCATCGGGGGCCGGAACGGTGCCGGGCCCCCTGAAAACTTCCCGGCACGAGTCGAACAATCTCTGCAGAGTATTCCTATTCGAAACCACCGGAACAGTCTTCTTCAGCAGAATTCTCACCTTTCGCTTGCATTTCTTCTTCTTAATAACCTTATCGGCATGGCCAACACCATCCGGTCTCCGAATTTGATCCATCAAGCGTAAGGCCTCCACTGTCATCGAGAAAACGCGCCGATTTTTTGTGGGCTTGTATGCAACGGTTCGGGGTAACGAGGGAATCAGAATGTGGGTAAGGAAGAAAAGTCAGAGCGAAACAGAAGAGTTGCTTTAAATTGACAAAAAGTGGAAGAAACAGGAATATATATTTATATTTATATATGTAGATTAAGATTAGGATGGGGTGAGAGAAGAGAAAACTATGGGCCATGGAAGGGGGAAAGAGAATGAATGCTATAAAAGAGAAAAAGCGCAGTAGTTTCTTCCCGCCCCTTAGATTGGAATGGAAAACTGCTAATTCTGGGGGTGGGTTTGGTTTCACTGTCAAACAGTCCGTCCACTGGTTTTGAGATAGCTTCCAGAATGCAATGCGTACTCCCATCTTGTCGGTTTACTTTTATTTTATTATATTATATTCTTTAAAGAAAAGTACACTTATATGTAATCTACCTTTCTATTTTACAAAATTAAGAATTATATTAGAAAAATGTATTTTGTGACGTGTGTTCTTAATTTGTCTTTATTTAAGTCAGTAGAATTTAAAATTGATAATTATATTAAACATGGATAAGTAATGAAAATTAAACTTTATAATATAAAAATAAAACTATATATTTGACACTGAGTGAGTAGAGTTCTCACAAGTCATCGCTGCTCGTAATAACTCTATGTAAGAGCCAATAAGTTAAAATTTAATTGGGTAATCAAAATTCGTCAGCATATTACTTTGCTTGTTTTACCCACAAAATAAGAGCCTTTTGTTACGTTACATATATAGAGCAAAAATCAAGTCTTACTTCAATTGGAAAACCCTAAAACTTTCCATCCTTCCCTATCCAACGTTATTGGTACTTGGCGCATTATTGTCCTGATCACTCCAAAGCATCGTTGATATTATTAGTTCTGGAAGATTGACCAGTGCTTGAAGCGCTATTTATCAGCCGTAGAGGTACTTAAAATTAAACCGTTTAAGATTGATCAGGAATTAAATTAATTATAGAAAAAATTTAAATTTGAATTACACGTGATACTAATGAATACAACATTTTTAAATGCATCATGTGCATTGCAGAATATTGTAAAATAATAAGTAGTTGAACTAAAACTTATATATGATTTTTTTGGAGAGAAAAACGAATACTTAATTAAGGAGTTTGGAAGAAAAGTAGGATGTCATTGGATCACTCAACTCTAAGCACTTATATATGATGATACTATATTATTAAGGAGAATAGTCTATTTGTATGTAATCAATAATCATAGGTAATCTTTTATAAAACAGGGGGTAAATTTACAATCTTACCCCGTGTATTGTACAATTGAGTAAAAAATAATTTAAAGATAACATGGTGAATTTACTTTATTTTATAAAAAATTACTTGAATAATTACCTTGAATAGCAGAACTCTATTATTAAACATTATATAAAGTATCACACATCGCTGTCAAAATGGAGTTATCCCTTTCGCACTTCTGTAAACGGCAAAGTTCTATCACTTTTTCTTTTTTTTTTTTTTTTAGGGGGTTAATTTCGCAAATGGTTCCCAGCCTTTGCATTTTCTATGAGCTTGGTCTCCAACTTTTTTTTTCAATGTCATAGGTCTCCAACTTTTATAAATTCACCAACTTTTATAAATTTACACATAAAGGTCTTTATTAAAAAATTTCTGAAAAATAGAAAAAATAATAATAAAAATTAAAGAGGGATAATAGCTTGTTTACTTCCAAAACCACCTTTATGCCAGGGTGGAATTGTGCCAAAACATATGGGACGGTTTTACCCCCAAATTTCATTTGGCAACGAATAATAATAATAATAAATAAATAAATAAATAATCTTGCTTTTCCGTTCATTTTAACAAAGAGAAATCTTACAGGTATCACTGCTGGAGCCACAAGAAGACAAAGGGGCAGTCCCCTCAAGTTTAAATATATTAAGATCAATATCAATACTTTAGTTAAATATTAGAAGAGGATAAAAATATAAAAAAATAATAATAATGAAATTATAATTTAGTTATGTAAATAAGTGTATTTAGCATATATAAAGAGATATTCACATCGAAAGTAATATTATTCTACACATAAAAGAATTGTTTACGTTTAAGTAATTTTATTTTATAACTAGTTGTGTAGATGTAACTCATTATTAAACTTGTTTGTAAATTCATATAAACTTGTTAAAGACAAATATTATTGTCTACTGATACAATTAATCTTTTAATAACTAGTTGTATATATTGAACACATATTAATGTCAATACAGTGTTTGCATAAAATATTATTTGTTTAGTGAAAAAATAAAAGGTAACATACACACCACATGTTGGAAATTGACTTGACACTTTTAAACGCTTTGGGTCGTAGACCATGCACCCATATTTCTCATCTCAGATACATGATTGCCTATTCCATTGCTTCACATTCTCTAGCCCGGTACTTTAGTAGCTATTGGAATAATTGTATTCCTTGGTTCGTTAACTCATCAATTTGTCGAGGGATGCTTGATTAATAATAATTTATTTTCTTAAAAACAAAAAAAAGTTTACTTGGTAATAAAAAATTTATGGCTAGTTTCACTATCTGCTCCAATCTTTCACGCTTCTTTGTTTTTCATCTGAAATCTTTAGAAACCGACATTTTCACCCTTAATTTGACTAAAATACTACTATAACACCCTCCAATTTTAATTAACATAAACAAAAATAAATAATAAGTATTAAATAGACAATAAATAAAGCAAGTTTACTAATATTAACAATATTTTTCTAACACATTATGGGTGCTATTATGATATCTAGTGCCCCATGTGGCTATATGTACACACTACGTAACGTGAATATACATAATAACATGGGAATTATCAGTGCCGTAACGGTGTGAAAATGTTCGTTAATATTAGATTTTTTTTCCTTTAATTTTTATTTGATTTGACTTTTAGCATAGCAACCAAATCACGTTATTATTGTGTTTTTATTCATTTTTCATCAATTAAAATTTGTAATTATCAATTAGATGGTACTGTAGTCATTTTCAATTATCGTAGACAGTGTCAAAAAGTTGAAAATTGCAAATAAAAATTCCACTTTCTAAATGTAAGGGACGAAAAACGTAGAAACTTGAAAGGTTGAGAAGAAATAATACCAATTAGCCAAAAATTTATCTCGAAAGCTAGGAAAATGTTACTTGTTGGTAAATATTTACAATTTTATTTTTATTTTACAAAATGGCATGATTTTACCATCTTACCTTCGTATTTTGTGTGATTAGGGAAATTTCTATAATAAAATGGTAAGATGATGCATTTACCCAACTTCTTAATCAATTGCAAACACTTACTTAAAAATAGTATGAATTTATAAACTAAGCCAGTCTACAACACAAAAAAATTCTAATACATGATTAGAAAATACGGTTGTCCAAGAACTTACAAGTTACATGTGTTTTTGAATGCCCTAATTTAACAATGAGCCTCATAAATCTACATATCTATTTTTAATTTTATCAATAATAATGTCAATAATAAAGTATAGTATGTTATATTTATCAAATTTTGTTTGTAGAAGAGTCATGTTCTCCCACTATACGTTTAGCGAGATTATGCCACTAGATGCACATATATTAGAAGATTATCAGACAAGTCATATAAGGTTATCTCACAGTGGGACAACTCACATAGAGGTTGTTCAATAATTTCACTTCACGTGTACATCTGGTGAGATAATCCCACCAAACGTATGGTAGGAGATCATGTTTTTTCTTTCTTTTTTTTTTTATTTTTTACAGGGCTAAAATAAAGCCAAATTTTCTACATATATATATATATATTCTTAATGATAATATAATAAAAATAAAACGAATGAAAATGAGTAATAGAATTTCCCTAGTACATGGTACACAATTATTTGACTAATTTTCATTTAGTAGAAAGGTAAAAACAAAGGAACTCACTTACCACATGATAGGCGAAATCGTAAGTGCACGATATCGTTCAAGTAGTATAGGACTAGATGAGTCTTGAATGTCGATCTCACAAGAAAAGTTGTCACCTATTTCACTTAAGTCAATTTCACGCCAATTGAATAAGGAAATTAAAAGTTTGTAAAAGAATAATGAAGTTGTTTAAACTAAAAATTAAATGCTCTATCTATTTTAATCTAAGAAGCAATTCAAATTAATGGACTAGAAAATATATGAATGAAGGCGTTGAAACTCACGAATCCACAATAAACAGGCGTTCTAATTATGCAATTCCACTCATGACAATTCACCATCACGTACTCACAACCAGTTTCACAAGTTTAATTGAAAACCTCTCTCGAGCAAATTCAAATCTACCCAACCAAGTAAACCCACTATATCTCTATGTGAATTTCAACCTAGTTGAGTGTATTAATTAACAAGAAACCATTTATGTGGTCACACAAA
>CAVNYN010201507.1:0-24883 GCA_963692815.1 Nyctanthes arbor-tristis
TAATCTAAGAATAATTTCACACAACTTAAATCTCCAATACCATATTGTGAACTTCAAGAATTTACTAACTTCTTCTTGGGTCATTATTTAGTTAAACTTGTCTTTAATAATAACCTTAATACTCTCGTCTTCTAACATAAAACAAAGTCACGAAAGAGGTAGCTAAATACATTTAACTTAATTTATCACTTAATTTAACCTCAATAACTTCAAACCCTAAAATATCAATACAAAGCATATACTTCAAGAAATTTAACTACATGTAATTTTATACCCACAAACTAGTCATCCTCCCCCTTTTAAGATTTATCACATAAACTCATATATCAAAAACCCCAAATTAAACATACTGTAGAGTTAAAGCTTTACATATCGTTTAAAATTTGGCCAAAATCATAATACCGATATTGATCAAGAACTCACCTCAAAAATTTCCGTCACTTCTACGTTGGCTTCATCATTTTCTTTTTCATTTTTTCCCCCCAAGAATCGCAGCCTCTGTTCCTCATTTCTTTTCCAATTTCTTCTAACTCTATTTGTCTTGTTCTAGATACATTTTATTTATATATAATATAATATAATGGTCAAATGGTCCACTTAATGACCGACTTGATTTTTGCTTCATTTTTCCTTTTTTTTTTTTGTTTCTTTCTTCACGAAAAGTTGGCAGAATGTGGCCTCGTCTTCTTTCTTCCTTATTTGCTTCTTTGTTTGTGTTTTGTCTTGTAATTGTTTTGTATAATATAATACATATATATATATATATACATATATATAGTATCAAATGGTCCAGGTCTCGAGAACTCTCTGGACCCGAAACTTGATTTCTTACTCTTTTTTTTTCTTGTTTCCACTTTAATCCTTGACTTCATTCTTTATTTCATTTAACTACCAACTTATCCACATGAATCCCGAAACATATTTAAGGCTTAAATGATAATCCAAAGATTAAATTACTGCATCTTGATCCAAATTTGACATTGACTTCATATATTACACCTTTGACTTTGCCAGGTAAAGGTTGAACTTTGAAAATAACGAGGCGGGTCGTCACAATCTTACCCCCTTAAAAAAAATTTCGTCCTCGAAATTCAACAATCTTAAGATCTGAATAATGAGATTATTAAAATTACACCTAACCTTTATTCATCCATCTAGTTGCTTCTACAACATATAACCTCCAATTGACTTACTAGCGGAATTGCTCTATTATTCAATCATTATGTTTTACTAAACTAACTCTTGTATTCTTCATTTTCCAAATTTATCTTTGACTTGCATAATTCATTAACTTGATAACTTCACTCATGTCTATTAATAATCCACTTCTTTTCATTTGCAATCTTTTCTCTACATGTACTTCCCCTACTGCCATATCCCTCATAATCATTCAATTCTTGGCAAATCTTGTAATGAATCATGATATCATACCTCTAAAGTCTTTACGGTCTTAACAATGAAATTCTTGACCATTGTTATATTCTTCTAGCTCACTCTTTCTTTCTAATTTTCATGTAGTACACATGCTTAATTCGTTCGATTCATGGGGCCACCTCTAATATCCCTTCACCTTGCAAACTATTGTGGCATCATATTTTCAAAATCTCAATAGTAAATGTTACCCAAAATCAGCCATCATTTACCTTTCTTAATTCATATTGACATCATGGTTCCAATTACATATAAACATGACTTCATATCCACTCGTTACATGTTTGTAAGTAATTCTAGTAGTAAGACTCTTACAAGTGCTCATAGTTCTAAGCTTCTGAACCCATTCCTGATCAATGACAAGAATTCATAAGAATCGAGGAGGGATTAAGGAAATTTGGAATGCTTCAACTTTTGAATCTTTTTTTTTTTTCAAAATTTTTGTCAAGAAGACTATAGCGAAACCTGAACAGCGGGGTACTTCCATGAGACTGGATAGAACATAGAAGAATGTCATTACTAAATTTTTATGCTCAATTGAAAGGTTGGGGTTAGAAGCAATTGAAAGTAATAAATAGATAGATGTACTGAAAGGTGATGCCAATTTTTGGCAATTTAATGGGAAAAGAATTGATATATGATAGGATCCAATGAGATAAACCATTCATACAAGCAACAAGTGGTGGGAAAGAACTGAAGATGTGATTTAAGTGCTAATTGCCCCCATGTTACAAGGTATGTTGATATGAATATAAATCGGCAATGTTATTGCAGAAGAATTTTGCAGCATCAAAGTTTCGATCAGGGGATGGAAGCATGCTGAAATTTAAATATCTTATTCAAAAATGCAATGACAGCAATGTATGGAACTTGGAAACCTTTTTCAGGTTATATGACCAATGAAACTTGGAAGAATCAAATCAATCCGACCGTTAGGGCAGTTTGCATAGAAAATTTTAATCCACAATTCATACAAAGAATTGAGGACATTAACGACGTACTGGTGCATCAAATTGTACATTTGGAGCTTCTATATAAGATAATGGAAAGGAACTAGTGCCGAAGAAAGTGTGTCCAAGGAATAGGATGACATACATGAAACAATTTAAAATAAGAGAAGAGATAGGTCATGAATATGTTGCCTGGCTTAATTGAAGCTCCAAGTCACTTGAAGAAAATAAAATAATGCTAGACACCCTTAAGGAATCTGACCGTCAAATCATATGGCTTGAACAAATGAAACGATGTTTTAGGTGCTTCAATTTCGATGTAGTGAATGACTTGCATTGGACTGAAACTAGAGCACCAATTTGTACAATTTCTGAACTTGGAAACTGATTACAACTTTTCAGAAAATAGTTCACATGAATCTGAAACTACGACAACTATATTACAATTTCTAAAACCTCCATAATCAATTTTGCAATTTCAGAGCTTAGGGATTGATTTGCAAGTTTTTGGAAATATGGCAGCTTATAATAATGACTTTGGTAATAATCATAAATATTCTGATGATAGCAAGGATAAATCTCTGAACATAACATGAGTTGGAATAACATTACATAATAAAAGCTCGAATAGCAATGACTATACAATCTTTCATTAAATATCGTGTCTGAGAAATTTGCAGGACATCTAGTCTTTCATGATCAAAATTTGGTCATAGAGGTATCAAGGCATCACCGGTTCTCAAGAATGGCCTTAAACACAATTAATTTGAGGTTCATAATCTGTGCAAAGGCCTTTATAGTAAGAGAATAGGTTAGACAGTTAGAAATGACATCATTCTGCAACACGAAGATGAAATGAAACTGCTTTATTTGGGGGTTCTAGTGGTTGAATAAAGCCCTTAGGATAGCATTGTAATGAAATACAATTAAGAGATTTGAATCAAGAAAGCCCAGGTTTGGCTAATCTGAGATAATGATTTGCACTTTTCAAGGTTTCATCGAAGCACTAAATGGTCATGAACATAGATTTCACAAAGAATTTGAGAATGGGAATCCAGATTATCAAGAATGATAAGAACATACATATATTGAAATTTTTTCCTTCACTTATCATAGCCATCATCTGCTTGTCTTATCTTTATTCTAAGATAATGTTCATAATTTCATTCTATTTAGCATCCCTTTATACATGAATCGATAATATGTATTACATAACTTCTATAAGATGAAATACATTAGCATATTTCATTAGTACTAACTGCCTCAATTGCATACTCTTTGCTAAACATCATTCATTACTTATATCATGCAAACTTTCATTAATTACGTATCATCATAAACTAAATCATATACTTCATCATCTTCCTCACACTTCTTCATCTTTCTTATCATTACCTTTATGGGAAGCAACGGAAGTTTGGGGCAACATCTCTTGCAGCCTGCGAGCCTTGCCACCACATTACATGATTATCTTAATCTATGACATGAGCATGCTAGTAAATTGCAATATAATTACCCAAAACCGGGCTCTAATACCAAATTGACACGCCCCACTCCTAGTACATCTAACTTACTAGAAGTTTGACGTGCGCCGACGATAAATTCCAACTAGAAGCTAGAATTTACCATCAAGGCTCATGAATATACTACTTATTCTAGAAAATTTTCGACAGCATCTCCTCTCATATTGTTCACAACCAACCTGCATAACATTCAACATCAAACCCAAATTCACTCCACGGTATAATAATTCCCCATCGTCACTAATAACAATATTTCATGTAAGAAAATTATGCAAAACCAAGTATGCTTCACCCGAAATCCCAATGTACACTAATAAACTAATCATATCAAAGCCTATAATTCATAATAACAACCCATAACCATCTCTATGTGGCGGCACAATTCTGGAAATAGCAGGCTCGATCCTGATGTATTGCCCAAACTCCAATTGCTATCTGAAAAGGGAATCATTTGGAAAACATGTAAGCTAATTAGCCCAGTGAGTGGAGTTTTATAAATAAACATCCTTTTAGAAGTTGAAATGTAACTTTCGAAACATCTTGAACAAGATGTTCAAGCTCATTTGGAAATTTCATGACTTCAAATATAAATCTAGCATAACATCAACCTTTGTGGAATCATCAGATGTTAGAAAATATCATGAATATCATTTCACTTCATAATCATTATAGAATTCATTAGAAAACATCATGAATATCATTTTATTCCAAGATCATTGTAAAATCATCCCCAAAGAATATCCAACATCACATGATCATGATATCAAGTCATATGCGCGTAGACGGTCAGCTTGGGCCATAGGTACCTTATGACCCTTCGCCCTAGGCGGCACAATTAAACAGCTTGAGCCATAGCTAGCACATAGGCCCCTTTGCCTGGGCGGCGCTTATTTGGTCAACTTGAGCCATAGGCGCCTTCGCCCGTAGGCGGCTTATCATGACATCGGATACAAATTTGGGGTTTTCATGCATCATAAAATCATATTTCAAATAGAAATTTTTTCTCTGAAGAGCATGAATCATCATTTCATATAAGATGCATAACAAACTTTTCTTAAAAAAATATCATCCTTTGGGAAATTTCATTGAAATACATTATCATCATAGACATTGCAAATTCACGTGGAATCAAAGCATAATAATTTTCATTTAGGAAGAAATGAGAGAAGAGCTCCACTCACCGCCTAAGTAGCCATGTACATGTAGCTCCTTTCATGTTTCCTGTAAAATAACATAAAGACTCAAATTTCAATTCATTTTCTCATAAAAAAAAATCTTCTTGTCCGAATGATTCCATTTTCATAACTTTCAAATGATTGCATTCATTCACTTACCCCTTTTTCTCTATTAACTTTTTTCGCGTTCTAATTTACTTAGTTGTTCACCGTATACTTCATTAATCCCCTAGATTAACACATGTTTACTCTTTAAGTCATATTCCATTTCTTTCCTTTGAATTCGTAACAATTCCATATTTTCTTTGACTAAATAAAGCCTCTTGATGTCAATTGCTCTTACAATTACCATACGATCACATCATTAAAATATCAATAATACTTAATACCTTTCATTCCAACAATAGTTATTGCCATTTATATCATACTTCCAAATATTGCGTAAGATGTTCGCTTGATATTTGTATTCAACACTTTATAGTTCAATAAATTCTCCTCTTTACTTAAAATTTGGAAATTGAATCCATATCTTTCTAAGTTTCCCTTCCTCAAAATCACAAATCATGCTAATTTATCCTCATCTTTATATAGTTGACTAATCTTTAACAATCACCTTAATATTCCAACCTTCTTTCATGAGCTAAGGATAAAGAGGGCTAAAGCCACTTAATTAATTCCCTTCTTGGTTATAAGTCCTATGTTCCTTTAAATCTCCAATAATTCTTCATTTCTCAAATAACTATATGTTTGTCCATTTTATATAGTTATTTTAGAGACTTACTTCATACTAGAAATTGCAATAGATCATATATTAAAATCTTAGATTCTACCAAACATAACAACATTAATTCTCAATTTTTAAACACTAATTCTTAGCATTTAAACAAAATTTCCTACACTTGCTTTTAAATATTAAGCCATTCATTTCTTTCATTAAGTCTCACTTCACTAAATTTGTCCATTACCATAATATCTCTCCATACCATAACACTAACTTATATAGAAGTTCCAATTTACTTACTCTATATAAAAGTCCATCTTTATACCAACAAAGATTTCTTATACTAACCAAAATTTCTTATACTAACATCATCAACCTCAAATTCCGTAGCCAAACACTAAAACGTGTAGCAATTAAAATTACAACCTAATATGTATCTTCATAACAATTCCATCAACTCTAACAAATTTATATTCTTAACTTAAACTTATATCCACTAACTAATTATTTCCCCCTGATTAAATCCATATTCGCATACTTGGTTCCATAAAATTACATTAACTTCATAGCATTTCATTTTAGATCCAAATCCCCATTCCATATCACTTAATTCATGGATACTAAGATTATAAACCCGACATTCAATTTCATGAGAAATTTTCATTTTAAAGTCCCAATAACACATCATTTAAAACTTTTCCGCTTTATTTTCCTTCTAAAACTATGTTTTCATGTACTAACTTCACATAATCCTACACTAAGCTTGTATGATTCTAATCTCATGTCTAAGAATAATCTAAGAATAATTTCACACAACTTAAATCTCCAATACCATATTGTGAACTTCAAGAATTTACTAACTTCTTCTTGGGTCATTATTTAGTTAAACTTGTCTTTAATAATAACCTTAATACTCTCGTCTTCTAACATAAAACAAAGTCACGAAAGAGGTAGCTAAATACATTTAACTTAATTTATCACTTAATTTAACCTCAATAACTTCAAACCCTAAAATATCAATACAAAGCATATACTTCAAGAAATTTAACTACATGTAATTTTATACCCACAAACTAGTCATCCTCCCCCTTTTAAGATTTATCACATAAACTCATTTATCAAAAACCCCAAATTAAACATACTGTAGAGTTAAAGCTTTACATATCGTTTAAAATTTGGCCAAAATCATAATACCGATATTTATCAAGAACTCACCTCAAAAATTTCCGTCGCTTCTACGTTGGCTTCATCATTTTTTTTTTCATTTGTTTCCCCCCAAGAATCGCAGCCTCTGTTCCTCGTTTCGTTTCCAATTTCTTCTAACTGTGTTTGTCTTGTTCTAGATACATTTTATGTATATATAATATAATATAATGGTCAAATGGTCCACTTAGTGACCGACTTGATTTTTGCTTCATTTTTCCTTTTTTTTTTTTTAGTTTCTTTCTTCAAGAAAAGTTGGCAGAATGTGGCCTCATCTTCTTTTTTCCTTATTTGCTTCTTTGTTTATGTTTTGTCTTGTAATTGTTTTGTATAATATAATACATATATATGTATACATATATATAGTATCAAATGGTCCAGGTCTCGAGAACTCTCTGCACCCGAAACTTGATTTCTTACTCTTTTTTTTTCTTGTTTCCACTTTAATCCTTGACTTCATTCTTTATTTCATTTAACTACCAACTTATCCACATGAATCCCGAAACATATTTAAGGCTTAAATGATAACCCAAAGATTAAATTACTGCATCTTGGTCCAAATTTGACATTGACTTCATATATTACACCTTTGACTTTGCCAGGTAAAGGTTGAACTTTGAAAATAACGGGACGGGTCGTCACAGCTGATCTGGATAATATTCTTCGTAATCAATATTTAAACAAAGTGCTAAATTTTTGTCTAAGTGCTGGGCCTAACGCTGATCCCACCCTCACGACCCAGGTGGTTTAACATTTGAAAAAAGGTGCTAAAATTTTGTCTAAGTATTGGGCCTAATGAAGATCCTAACCTCACGACCCGGGTGGTTTAACATTTGAACAAGGCGTGCTAAAATTTGGTCTAAGTGTTGGGCCAAATGCCGATCCCAACCTCACGACCTGGGTGGTGAACATTTGAACAAATCGTGCTAAAATTTTGTCTAAGCATTGGGCCTAATGTTGATCCCAACCCACCTGCTATTCTCGTTTCTTGTGCACGATCAGAGACACCTTTCAAGAATCATTTTTACGTTCATCTTTGCATCAACTCGGATCGATTCCTTTTAGACGACCCGAAGCATGTTGCAATGCTTTTCCAAACTTCCTTTGAGACCTATTTTCTAGCAATCCAGATCGGCTTCTCTTGGCCGATCAGGGTTGAAATTTCTCAATCGTCTAAATTTTGTTTCGTCGATTATTTTACGTAAGTCCTGATCGGTGTATTTTAGCCGACCCGACATTTTTTAATAGTGTTAGAGTTCTTTTGCTCCTATTTTATATTTGCCCTAATCTGAGGCCAGCCACTGGTGGCTAGGCTTAGATTCTTCGTATGTCCATATGTTACCTCAGCGGAGTTGTATATTTTTGAATTCTATTGGTTGCATAGCCTGGGCAATCGAGCTTCCCTTATATATATACATATCCTTGTTATGTGAGCCGGGGCGCGTTTTGTCCCAGTTGTGGGCTGATTTACTCTAGAGAATTGAGTTTCCCTATTAGGCTCAATGGGCCTTTTGTGTTAGCTAGGGTGCGTTTTGCCTCAGTTGTGGGCTGATCCAGCCTAGGGAATTAAGTTTCCCTGATTGGGCTCAACGAGCCTCTTGTGTTAACCGAGGCGCATTTTACCCAGTTGTGGGCTGATCCAGCTAGGGAATTGAGTTTTCCTGATTGGGCTCAACAGGCCTTTTGTGTTAGCCAGGTTGCATTTTGCCCCAGTTGTTGGCTAATCCAGCCTAGGGAATTAAGTTTCCCTGATTAGGCTCAACGAGACTTTTGTATGCGATCCATTTAGTAATCAAAATATTTGAATGTGAAATGACTTTAATTGAAAGCAATAAAGTAGTTCAGGTACGTGTGAGGTGTGATTAAAAGTGACGTTTGATCACCCCATTGGGAGACATATGAGGGTGCACTCCGTTACCGCCTACTGATAATATTTTTTAAGATGCTCAGCGTTCCAGGGATGTGCCAGACATTTCTCGTTCAGATACTCCAAGCGATAAGCTCCATTAGGTAGGACTCCGATAACATGTATCGGCCCCTCCCATGGTTTTTGTAGCACTCTCGGGGCTGGATGTACCTCTTTTAGAACCAGTTCCCCATCTCAACTTCCTGAGTTTAACCTTGCGGCTGTAATACCACACACTCCTTTGTTTGTAAGCAATGTTCTTGAGGTATGTGAGGAGTCACTTCTTATCTAGTAGATCCAGTTCAGTTAAAAGTGCTTGACCATTCTCTTCCTCATTATGATGTTGGACTCGATAAGATGGGATACAAATTTCAAGTGGGTTCATCGCCTCTGTGCTATAAGCCATTGAAAAAGGGGTTTCCCTTGTCGTTGTTTGTTGAGTAGTGTAGTAAAGCCAAAGTACGGATGGGAGTTCTTCAACCCAGGCCCCTTTCATCTCCTCCAGCCTAGCCTTCAAGCTCTGCTTGATAACTTTATTCACAGCCTTAACCTGACCGTTTGTCTGGGGATGATGCAGAGTAGCGTAATGGATTCTGATCTAGAGCTGATGGTAGAACTCTCTGAATTTGGTGTTGTCAAACTATCTACCATTGTCCTTGATCAGTGTATGGTGGATCCCAAAGCAACAGATGATAGATTTCCAGACAAAGTCTGTCATCTTCTGTTCTGTGATTTTTGCCAAAGCTTCAGCCTCCACCCACTTGGTGAAATAGTCGATTGCCACAATGGCTACTGGGTATTCCCTTTCCCAGAGGGCAAAGGTCCAATCAGATCAATTGTCTACTGAGCAAATGACCGAGGAGCCCAAATAGGGTTCAGCTTCTCTAGTGGGGACTTGTTACTGAGCACGAAGAACTGACATTCTAGGCATTTGCGAACAAATTCAATAGCATCCCTTTTGAGAGTAGGCCACTAATACCCCTATCTGAGTATTTTAAAGGCCAGCACCTGCCCCCCATAATGGTTGCCACAGATTCCCCGATGTACTTCCCTGAGGGCGTAATTGGCTTTCCCCTCATCGAGGCAGTGAAGTAAAGGTTGAGAGTACCCCCTTTTGTACAATTCACCATTTATCAATGTAAACCAAGCTGCTATGATCCTTAGCTGACAAGCCTTAATCTTGTCATGTGGCTAGTTCCCTTCCTTAAGGTATTGAATTATCTCCATTCTTCAGTCCACGGGACCTCGTGCCATGTCGAGTATTGGTTTAGGCTAGTCAGACGCAGAGCGTTCTATCCTTCCTATTGGCACACTAGTAATAAGATCAACTCCAGGGCTAGTCGCTATTCTCGCCAGGGCGTCAGCTTAGCTATTTGCTGATCTTGGAACCTGATGCAGTTCAAAGGCTTTGAAACTCTCGGTTTCACTCCTTACTCTTGTGCAATACTTCAGCAGTTGAGGTTCCTTGGCACGAAATTGCCATTGATCTGGTTCACGATTAACTAGAAATCGTTATTGACCAAAAGTTTGGTGATCCCTATTGATTTTGCCATCTCTAACACCGCGGGGAGAGCCTCATTTTCTACTTCATTGTTTGTGGTTGGGAATCCAAAATGGTAAGCTTGACAGTAAATCTAATTGTCTGGTCCAAACAGCACCACCCCGGCACCTGAACAGGTTTCTGTTACTGATCCATCGACGAAGATTTCCTATTGCTCTTCCTGCTTGATCATGGGCTCAACAGACTGAGTGAATTCAGCTACAAAATCAGCTAAGGCTTGCCCTTCAATGCTGTTTGTGGTTTGAAATCGATCTCAAACTGCCCCAATTCCACTGACCATTTCATCATCCTCCCTGATGTGTTGGGCTTCTGTAGCGCTTGGAGTATAGGGTAATTGATGAGGACCTCTATCTAGTACTGTAAGAAGTATGGCATGAGTTTTCTAGTTGAGGTCACTAGAGCGTAAGCAAACTTTTCCATAGTTGGGTATCTAAATTCCTCATCTTTGAATGCCTGACTAATATAATATACTGGTTTCTGAACGCCATCTTCGGTCCTAGCTAAGACAGAGCTCACAACCACTTTGGATGCGGCCAGATACAGAGTCAAAATGTCACCTTCTCTGGGCTTGGATAAAATCAGAGGTGTAGCCAGATGTTGTTTGAGTGTATCAAATGTGGTTTGGCACGCTTCTGTCCATCGAAAATCCTTGTTCCTGCTCAAAACATCAAAGAATGGTCTGCACTTGTTGGTTGATCTTGTGATAAAGCAAGTCCAAAGCCGCTAATCTTTCGGTCAAGCTCTATACCTTTTTTGTTCTGCTTGGCAGTCGCATGTTAACAAGGGCTTGAATTTTGTCAGGGTTGGCTTCGATACCTCTTTGGTTTACCATGTAGCCCAGAAATTTCCCTAATGCGACTCTGAATGAACACTTTTGTGGGTTTAATTTCATTCTATAGGTTCTGAGAATGTTGAACAATTCCTTAAGCTGAGCAACGTGGTCCGTGGACTCAATGCTCTTAACAAGCATATCGTCGACGTATACTTCCATTGACTTTCCAATCTATTCAGCAAATATCTTGTTCACGAACCTCTAATATGTTGCGCCGGTGTTTTTCAGATAGTACAAATCCACGATCCGTGACAAACGAGGTATGCTCCTGATCGGGCTGATGCATGGGAATCTGGTTGTAGCCCGAGTAGGCATCCATAAAACTGAAAAGTTTGTGCCCAGCGATAGCATCTACAATCTTGTCTATCTGAGGCAGTAGGAAGCTATCCTTAAGATACGCCTTGTTGAGATCAGCAAAGTCAATGCAAAGTCGCCATGATCCGTTGCTTTTCTTTACCCCGATATACTGCTTCATGGATAAATCTGTTTCCAAAAAGCTTGATCACCTCCCTAGCTAACGCCTTATACCGCTCTTCATTAAAAGATCGGTGCTCCTGCCTTTTCGATTTCATTGCCAGATCAACATTCATCTTATGACAAAAGAGTTTCAGAGATATTCCCTCCATATCCTCATGCGTCCAGGCAAAAACATCTAGATTTTTCTTTAAAAAAGAGACGAGTTCAGACCGAACATGGTCTTTTAGATCTGTCCCAATTCGGAGCTGAACTTCTAGTCAGGTTTCATCAAACGAAACTTGTACTAGCGCCTTTATTGGTTCTTCCCTGACCTCTAGGTGTCCCATCTGTAGATCCAAGGGGTTATCTGTGATTTCTAGCCCTTTTTTGCGCTTAAGCATCGCCTCTTACCTTGGGAGGACATCCAAGTTGCATTTTCAAGCCATCTTCTGATTTCCTCAGACGATTCCCACTCCATGAGTGGTTGGGAACTTTATAATGTGGTGATAAATGGAGGTGGCCACTTTAAATTTAAACAATATTAGGCGCCCAAGTATGGCGTTATAATTGGAGTTGACATTAATCACTACAAAATCCGCCAGAGTTCTCCTTACTCTGGGTTCATCCTCGAGCTCAACCATTAGAGTGACCTGACCTATTGGGGGTGACTATTGGCCTATGAAGCCTTGGATGGTTCTATCGTATGATCTGAAGTAATGTTCTTCTAATCCCATCCAATGAAAGGTATACCAAAACAAAACATTCACTGCGCTTCCGTTGTCAACTAGGGTCCAATGGATCTTGACTCCTGATAACAGCATAGAGATGACTAAGGCATCATCATGGAAATGTCTGACCCCTTCTGCATCAGCCTTAGTGAACCCAAAAGATTTTCTCGCTATCTCTTTCGGGGTCATGCTGAAGGTGGCCAGCTAGTAGCTGGTGCATGTTTCCCTTATCAGGCGCCTTCTTTAGTTCCGAGAACCTTCAATGGTCTAATTCCCGCCAACCAACACATGAATCTCAGCTGGAGGTAGCCTCGGAACATCTTGAAGTGGGGCATTTTGAACTGTGGTGGCAGCCACACATTAGCCTGTTGTCTAGGTCGGGCCACATATTCCATCACATGACCCCTTTCGATCAGGCATTGGATCTCACACTGTAGATCGTGGCAGTCATCCGTTTCATGACCAATGGAGCAGTGATATTTACAATACCTGCTCGAATCCATCTACACAGGTTCTCTAGACGGGCTTGGGGTATGGCAAGAGGTGTTTATCTCAGGAAGACATGATCAACTCCGGGGGTAGTATTCAACATGTGAGTTTTGGTAGGTGGATCCGACTTAGGCTGATATGGTTTGAATTGATCAGCTACACGATTCTCAAATATCTGATTGTGGTTCCCATTTTTGAAAGAAGGCTCAAGAGTCACAATCTCTGTCCTTTCTCTTAGGTTCTTTGGTGGCTTATCTCTGAAAGCTGAAGCGTTGCCTTCTTTCGTGGCAATGTGTCTTTCTGCTCGCATTAGGAGATCATGAAATGTCGTTAGTCCATCCTCGTAAACTGACTACCAGAATATGGAATTTCGCAACAACCTAGATGTTGCCGCCAGCAAGATGGCGCCATCTATCACGTGGTGGGTATCCATGACCTGTTTGTTGAACCTAGCGAGATAATCCTTCAATTTCTCCTCCTTTCCATGTTTAACAGACAACAATGCTTCCTGCGGATTCATTTAGACCTTTGACCCCATGAAATTGGCAACAAACTGGGAGGAGAGGTCAGCCAGGATAGTATTGAACCCGTGGGGAGAGTGCAGAACCATCGGTATCTATAGTCTCCCAGAGTGGTGAGGAATGCTCGACATATAATAGCTTCACTGACTCCGTGCAACTCCATCCAAGTAGTGAACTTGTGAATATGCGTGACCGGATCAGTGGCTCCGTTATATATGACGATGTTAGGAGCCTTGACTTTCTTCCTGTTGGGAAGATTGGATCCAGAGGGTGAAGGGTGAAAAAGGCATGACCTCCTAAATGTGAAGTCCCCCAATTTACTGACTTTCTAACTCGGCCACCCACTTTCGAAGCCTTTCCATTTCACCGACGTTTCCCCTACTTTCTTGCAATGGCAGGGACATGGGCTCCCATGTGCTCGTGCTTCGTACCATTCCCCAGTGGATCTCCCATGCAGCTGTGGAAGGTGACTATTCGAGTAGGACGGGATACCTGTTGGCGAGATGGAGATTGCTCCAGGACGTTGGAACCTGCCTCATCCTCTTGCAGACTGGGATTCTGAGCCAGAGGGGAACCTATTGTTTCCTCAATTCCTCCAGCTCGCACTAGAGAAGCTCGACCTAAGCTTGAAGAGCTCCAATCTAAGGGTTAACTTGATCATGTTGGTTACTCTCACCCACTTCCTGTTGCTGAACAAGGGGAGGTATAGGACTCGCCTCCCGATTATTTGGCACGGGTCGTTTCCTCACCATTCTGTGAACAAAAAGTGTATACGAGATAGTTATGTATGCTGGTTTATGCCTAACGAAAATAGTTTGATCAGGGCTTGAGTTCGGGAGTAAACGCAAGTGTTGTAAATATTCTCTCTTTAATTTTTTATTATATAGGCAAAAAGCCTTCTCCCAAAATGACACCCCAAAGCCCGTATTTATAGGTGAGACCCGGGGTGCTTTAAGAATTCTATACATTCTATTCTGACACGAACTCGGTTCAACTATACTAAGTACAATGTTCGTCTAGTCTTGTCCGAATAACTAACTAACTGTCGACGCCTTCATCATGTTCTCTACGCGCTTGTCTTCATCATACTGATCGTCCACCCAAGTCGGGTATTTCAGATCGGCAATACCGGATCGGCCACAAAATGTCAATGTCGTCTCCCTCCATAACGTCTTAAATAGCCAGTTAAAAACTAACTCCAGATCGATCAACGGGATCTGATCCTGATCCGGACCCGGACACCTATGCATCTGAGCCATTTACGTGACGAATCGGTATCAACAGAAGAAGAAATTAGATAATTCAATATCTATTTAACCACATCATACAGACTACTTTCTATTTCTCTTCCATATTATACGAAATCTAGACTAACCATTGGATATGCTCTTAAAGAAACCCAGCTGGGTTTCATAGAAAAATTGCTTTCAAGTTTTAAGAATTAATTATTTTATGAAATCTACATTTTTATTTTCTCTGACAAGAACGTATGGTTCGGTAGAATAGTTGCTTGAATTTTGAATACAATTTTTATTTTATTCGTTGCCGTCAATTGAGAAAGGTTCCCGGCTTATCAATAATTGTGGCGATTTTTGTTTTTATTTTTTATTTTATTATTATTATTTTTTTTTTTTGATACATGGGGAAGATAGTGGAAGAGTGCATAGCGCCATGACATTTTTATTACATTTTGATCATTATTTTTTTATTATAATTTTTTATGTTCAGTTGGTTAATATCATAAAATTTATGATAAATTGTTTATTTGGTGGAAAAATTTCAAAAAATTATTTGAACAATTATTGCCATAATCAATTATAATGATTAGAAAGCAAAGAGATAATTCTGGCCGAGAGAAAAGACCGCAAAAGAAGGGGGCGTCTGCATTTTTTTAGATAATATTACAAAAAGATTATATGGAAAGGGAATGGAACTATTAATCTAAAGTTTTGGAAACTAATTAGGATGTAATTAGACCACATAGATCATGGCGGGGGCCGCGGCAGTTTGTTGGTCTTTTTTCCGGCAATAATTATGTTCTTTTTAATTTCAAGGAGATGATATATAAGCACAAAATGGCTTGTGCAAGCTGCATGACTTAAATTTTTGTTGATTGGTTTGAATTGTGGAAAAATATTCAGAAGTTATAGAGAGTAATGGTTGAATCATGGATGTTGACAAAAATATTATATCAAGAATTTTATTTTACCCACGTATGCATGTTATTATGCATGTGTGTAACATATGGCATGCATCTAGGCTACAAGTGTGAGGTGCTTATAGTTTAGATACTTAACACATATACACGCATTCATAATAACATGTAAGTATGTAGGCAAAATAAAATTCTTTTACTATGATTGAGACAAAAATGTTATTATAAACAAATTAAATATTTTTGTTATGGCATGTGTTAAAAAAAAAAATTTAAATCCGTCCCCAGAAGAGGTAGACCCATTTCAATCACCTATATGGCCGCATAATAATAATAATAATATTCTTGATTATTGATAAGGACTCAAACTTTTGGGGTCGTGTTAAAAAATGACAACTTTAATAACTAGTCAAAATATCTCAATACTTTAAATAAAAAAAAAAAAGAAAAGAAAACGACCATTCCAATTTTTTTTAATAAAAGTTTATTTCTAACACTTTTTGTTTGTAATTACAATTTCCAGTTACCTTCATACTATATATTCTTAATAGGTTGGCTGTGTTTTCAAATTTGAATTTGATCAAATAAATCATAAACACGTATCTATGTCATGTTAGATACATCTCTTGTTAGATAGCGGCATTTCATATTCTGTATCTTTGACCATTTACCCCATATTTCCTATAAAATGGACACATGAGACTAGAAGCTCACCTCTTCATGCACCCATAGCAAGTCAGCAAGAAATTTCTCGTGTTCATCAGGAACTGCTTTAATCAAATCTGCACAAAATATAGATTCAACAAAGTAATAGTTGAATCTTAGCAACACCAAAGGAAAATGATCTTGATTAGTATGTTGGGAATTTAACCAATTTCCCTAAACCCGTGTGATTAAAATAGGCAATCAATATATCAAATAATAATATATGTGTGGAAACGTAAATAACACCAAGAATTATTTAACGTCGTAAAACCCTCTAATGAGAAGGGAAAATCGACGGTGCAAACTGACAACTATACTATCACCAAATAATAATGGGAATACAATGTTTATCCTCTCAAGATTATCGCCCTAAATCAAGAGGTAACCACACACTACCATAATCACACAATACTGTCAAGAACAATATTCTTGGCACCACAAACCACTCATCTAACAATAATAGATGGAATCTAATAATTAATAACAAGAGATGAAGGAACAAATATCACCTAACCCATACATATATATATATAGTGCCTTATACCTAATCTAATTTGGCCTAAGATTTAGTGTCCCTCAAGGCTTTCAATTTTATTCAATTAAATTACTTAATCTATCCTCCATCTTTTGTCTTGCTTTTAAGTTGGGTATTCAATATGGGCTGGACCCGTCCAACAATTTCCCTCTCCAGTCCATGAGAGAGGTATCCCACACTTCAAGTGTATCACTTAGAATGCATACCGGCGTGACCGGCACAGAACTCAAGCTTCTGCTTGGTAACCACCTTTGTCAATATGTCAGCAATATTCTCGTCAGTGTGAATCTTTTCCAACTGTAAAGCTTCTCATTAACTGCTCCACGAATCCAATGATATCTGACATCGATGTGTTTGGTGCGAGAATGATACATAGAGTTCTTACTCAACTCAAGAGCAGTTTGACTGTCACAATAAATGACGTACTCATTTTACTTCAACTTGAGCTCCTCAAGAAACTTTTTCAACCATATAACATCCTTTCCTGCTTCAGTGATAGCAATATACTCAGCCTCTGTTGTAGATAGAGCTACGCATTTTTGCAACTTAGACTGCCAAGAAACAGCTCCCCCTGCAAAAGTAAATAAGTACCCAGATGTAGATTTCTTGTTGTCAAGATCACCTGCCATATCTGCATCTATATACCCTATCAAAGTTGGCTGCGCTCCCCCAAAACCCAAACACAAATCAGAAGTTCCTTTGAGATACTGCATAATCCATTTTACTGCTTCCCAATGCTCCTTGCCCGGATTAGACAGAAATCTGCTAACCACACCGACTGCGTGTGCAATATCAGGATGAGTACAAATCATAGCATACATCAAACTACCAACAGCTAAAGAATAGGGAATAGCCTCCATTTTCTTCTTCTCCTCATCAGTCGAAGGACTAGATTTCTTGGTTAGTTTGAAATGAGCTCCAAGAGGTGAGCTAACTGGCTTAGCCCTTTTCATGCCGAATCTTTCAAGTACAAGCTCAATATAATGTCTCTGTGATAACCACAACTTCTTAGATTTTCTGTCTCAAACAATCTCCATGCCCCAAATTTGTTTAGCTGACCCAAAATCTTTCATATCAAAAGATTTATACAAGGAATCCTTCAATTTATGTATCAATCCTACATCTTAGCCAACTATAAGCATGTCATCAACATAAAGCAGCAAAATAATAAATTTATCACCTATAAAAGATCTGAAATAAACACAAGAATCTGCAGTAGTTCTTGTGTATCGCTGACTCATTATAAAAGTATTAAACTTTTTATTCCACTGTCTTGGTGCTTGTTTTAGGCCATACAAACTCTTCTTTAATTTGCATACAAGGTGTTCTTTCCCCTTCTGTTCAAACCCTTCTGGTTGTACCATATAAATCTCTTCCTCCAAATCACCATGAAGAAAGGCAGTCTTCACATCAAGCTGTTCAATTTCCAAGTCTAAATTGGCTGCTAAACCTAAAACAGCTCTAATGGATGTCATCTTCACCACAGGGGAGAAAATCTCATCAAAATCAACACCCCATTTCTGCCCAAAACCTTTCACAACCAAGCGAGCCTTATACTTTAATAAGTCACCATTGCTGTCCCTTTTGATTTTGTACACCTTCCTCAAAGCCTTCCTACTCTTAGGAAGATACTTACCAACTCATAGGTATCATTCTTCTTCAAAGAAGTCATCTCATCTACCATGGCTTTCATCCAGTGGGATTTGTCTTTATGACCTTGAGCCTCTGAGTAACTTTCTGGTTCTCCATCCTCAGTAAGCAAAATATAATCAGACTCAAGATATCTAGTAGATGGTATACACCCTCTTGCAGATCTTCTTGATTCTCCAATTTCTTCTTCAACAGGGGTCTGCTCCCCCTGATCACTAGTCTGATCAACTAGAATATGATCAACTGTTTCATCATCAATAGGAGCTACCTGGCTGCTAGTGCTAGGCTGAGATGCTGAAGAATTATCAGGTATGACACCAGGAACAACTGAAGTCATCTCCTTAGGCTACTCGACTTTATCAAAGTCCTCAATCGTCTGATCTTCATAAAACACTGCATCTCTACTTCTCACAAGCTCTCTTTTCTTTGGATCCCACCACTTGTATCCAAACTGTTCATCACCATAGCCAAGAAAAACACAAGGAGTAGCTCTGTCATCAAGCTTCGATCTCTGTTCCTTAGGTACGTGTATAAATACTTTACACCCAAACACCTTCAGATGAGAGTATGAAACATCTCTGTCTGTCCAAACTCTTTCTGGAATATCAGAATCTAAGGAAACTGAGGGAGATTTATTAATCAAATAGCAAGCAGTCCGAATTGCTTCGCCCCAAAATGTCTTAGGAAGCTTGGCTGTCTTCAACATGCATCTGACTCTGTCAAGAACGGTACGGTTCATTCTTTCTGCCACACCATTATGTTGAGGAGTCCCTGCTTCTGTAAACTCATGTCGAATCCCAAAAATTGAGCAATACTCTCTGAACCTATGTGAAGTGTATTCCTCACCATTATATGTTCTGAGGCTTTTCAAACACTTTCCTGTTTCTCGTTCCACCATGGTATGAAACTACTTAAAGCACTAGAGTACCTGATCCTTAAATTTCAGAAGATAGATCCATAATTTTCTAGAAGCATCATCAACAAATGTAACAAAATATTTGTTTCCACCCAAAGATGCTACATCACCAGGAGAACACACATCAGAATGCATAAGATCTAAAATATTATCTTTTCTTTTAAACGTGCCAGAAAAGGAAACTCGATTTTGCTTACCGAATAAACAATGTTCACATCGGTCTAGGGACGTACCATTGGCTAAAGAAATAACTGTCTTCTTAGCCAGAACCTGCAAACCTTTTTCACTCATGTGCCCAAGCCTCTTATGCCACAGATCAAGAGAAGGATCTTCAACTGCATTTATCCCAGTCTTACAAGACTTTGCATAAGTCTTGTATTGCGTGCAACAAAGCTTTCCACTAGAGACTACTATAGATCCTTTTGATAACCTCCACTTCTGGTCACCAAAAGTACTGAAATACCCGATTCGGTCGAGAGTGTTTATTGCAAGCAGATTAAACTGCATGTCAGGAATATGCCTTACATCCTTCAGAATTAGGATGTATCTCATATTTGTCTCCAGGTGAATGTCACCGATCCCCATGATTCTGGAATGTGAAGAGTTATGCATGTTTGACTGGCTCTAATCACCTGCTCTATATGTAGTAAACAACTCAATATTTCTACAAACATGGTATGAGGCACCACTGTCAACATGCCACTCAGTAAGAGGGTCTCCAGCATGCAGGCATTGACCCACTCCACAAGAGAGTACATCACTAGTTACCACACCTACAATATTTTCATCCTCTTTCTTCTGATTATTACCTTCCTTCTGCTCTCTCAACCAAATTCTGCAATTTCTTTTATAATGACCCTCTTTGCCGCAATGATAACAAGTCTTCTCGTCTTTTGATTTGGACCTATCTCTAGACTTACTGTGACGCATTTGTCCTTTGTTCTTACTTCTTCCTCTGTGATCATCTGAAACAAGAGCCAACGTATTATCTGAACCCACATGCAAACCTGAAGATTTCCTCCTGATTTCCTCATTCTGCATACTATTCTTCACAGAATCCATAGACAACACACCATCTGAAGCAGAATTACTAATAGTCACAACAAAAGTCTCCCAACTGTCTGACAAAGAACTTAAAAGCAGTAATGCCTTCAATTCATCCTCAAGAGTCATTCCCATTGTCACCAACTGATTCACAACATTCTGAAAATTATTCAAGTGCTCTGTCATACTCGTACCGTCCTTATATTTCTTGTTGACCAAGTCTCTGATCAGAAAGGACTTTCTGGCTGCAGTTTTCTTCTCAAACATGAACTCCAATTTAGTCCACAATTTATTTGCATCTGTCTCCTGTGCCACATGATGAAAAACACTATTATTCACCCACTGCCTTATCGTCCCAATAGTTTTCCTGTGCAGTTTCTGCCAATCTCTATCTTCCATATCTTTCGGTTTAGAATCATCACTATCAATAGGATCATGCAAATCCTTACAGTAAAGGATATCCTCCATCCTAGGTTTCCATGTCACCCAATTGTGATTGGTAAGCCTGATCATAGCACTACCAACTGGGTCATCCATTTTAATCCACACAATTGAACCTGGCTCTGATACCACTGTTGGGAATTTAACCAATTTCCCTAAACTCGTGTGATTAAAATAGACAATCAATATATCAAATAATAATATATGTGCGGAAACGTAAATAACACCAAGAATTATTTAACGCCGTAAAACCCTCTAATGAGAAAGGAAAATCAACGGGGCAAACCGACAACTCTACTATCACCAAATAATAATGGGAATACAGTGTTTATTCTCTCAAGATTATCGCCCTAAATCAAGAGGTAATCACACACTACCACAATCACACAATACCGTCAAGAACAATATTCTTGGCACTACAAACTACTCATCTAACAATAATAGATGGAATCCAATAATTAATAATAAGAGATGAAGGAACAAATATCACTTAACCCGTTCCAAGAATTAACTTGGAGAAATCACCGCTTGAAGAAGACGAATACCAAATCAAATGTCGAGATAACGTTCCAAGCGTGAAATAAAAGGCTGAATTTATTCCCTTCTTCCTTGTTGCCGTGCAAATTTCCGTGCGTGACTTAGTGTAGCTGTTTCGTCCTTTTTGTTTCCTTCCTTTTTCTTTTCCGTGTTTCTTCTTCTCGGTTTACGTGTCCTTTTTTTCTCAGCCTTCTGCCGCATCCTGTGTACATGCGTCAACATACATATATATATATATATAGTGCCTTAAACTTAATCCAATTTGGCCTAGGATTTAGTGTTCCTCAAGGCTTTCAATTTTATTCAGCTAAATTACTTAATTCATTCTCCAATTTTTATCTTACTTTTTAGTTGGGTATTCAACATGGACTTAACCCGTCCAACATAGTATGTACCAGAAGAGCCACGAGGAACACCGTAAGATTCAAACGTAGGTGCAGCATAAAAAACGGAGCTTTTATATTCAGTATTCTTAGCATAGTTAAATCGAGTAATCCTACCAGCCCACCTCCTCCCTTGCAAGTGCAAATTCTCATAAGCCGGACCTTTATACCAGTCTGCTTTCGTTTCACACATCTCGTACTTCTTCCAAGTCTTCGAGACCGGGGAACCATCCGGCGGAAGCCCTAAGAATGCGGCAAATGCAAGATCACGGTTCCCACACAGGAAAACATTCGATTGTTCAGGTCCCTTGTCGCAGTAATCACCCAAGAAAATGACTCGGGCGGTCTCAAAATTTGTTATGTGTCGATGGATATGACCAATGCAGCACACTATTCTTTGACTCCGCTTTTAAAGTATATGGGTCATACATTGTGTGCTTTAATATTATTTACATTTATTAATAAATATTATATTATTACTAATAAATAATATTTACTTTTCCTAAACTAACTATGTTTTGTCCTAATTTACTAAATAATGTTTTGTTGTTTTATGTAATAATGTATGAAAGAAAGAGAATTTCAAAATCTATGGTCACAATTTGGATGCACATTCCGAGTAAGGTCTCTCTATTGCAACATCTCCAAGTAATTGACAAAATTAACTTTAATTAATTCAATTCAAGTATTTTTGTACGTTGTCAAGTTTTAATAAAGTTGTGTAAAACCTGCCAAATAATGTTTTGTTCGTATATAGTAATATATACAACTTAAAAAGAAAAGAGTACGTATTACATTTGACTCATTTTCCATGTAAGGTGTTTATTCAAATTTTGACGTAATTCATCAAATTAATTTTTTTAAAATTCGATCAAAGTACTTTTCACTTGTAACATTGTCAAAATTTCAACGAAGTTATTTAAAACGTGCAAAATCTCTTGTTTTTATGTAACGCGCACTACTCGTTAATTAGGAATGTTCAAGAATTTGTTGTAACGGCACTAGAAAAAAATGTGGTATAATAATATCATCACATTACCACATTATTATTCTCAAATCACATCAATGGCCCGTGTTGTGCCACAAGGATTAGGAAAAATTTAATTAATATTGTTTTAAAAGTATTATTTAATTAATAATATATATCTTCTAATATACTCTTTCATTTACTAATTATTTCACCTTAATAATATTATTTTGGAAGCAACGATGCATATTAAATAAATCGCTTAGCATAGATTGAAAAGCAAGTCCATGATGCCATAAATCAAACGGACAGCTGTCCCCCACCGGTGAACAGAAAAAGCTGATTATAAGGGTCTAATCATTGGTCCTTGGGGCATGCAACATGAATCGGGTGGAATTCAAGCAAAGAGCAAACAAATTGAGATCAAATTTAGACCTTATTATTCTCATTATTTGTCCAATTTTGAGGAAATTATAATAAAGAGAGAGGTAGAATGTGCAATAGAAATGTAAGAAGTTTGAAATACGTGGTTGTAATTGAGCAGTTGTCAAATCATTAATAAGTAAAAGTATAATTGGAGAGAATAATGAGAATCTAACAAGCTCTTAGTCATGTGTAGCGAGAAGCAAACACTCTTGCTGATCATTTTGCTAACGAAGAAAATAGGCAAAGAAGGTACCAAGTGATTGTGGAATGGCTAAAGGAATTTTCAAGCTAGATAAACTGGCCATACCTTATATTCTCCTTAAAAAGTTTAAAATGTAAGTAGTTGTATAGGTTTGTCTTGCATATGATTTTGTATTTGGGAAGTAGTATTCATGATAGTTTTGGAGCTTGCTCTTGTTAGAAGGATTGCATCTATGTACCCTTGCAAGTGAAATTGGAGGTAAGGTTCATGACGTCCCCCTCCACCTATGTATATAAGTTTGTTATATCAATAATATTATAACTCGGGTTTAGATTTTCAAGTCGAGTTACGTACAAAAAAAGAATATTAAAATTTCAACTACTCTTCAATAATTTAAGAGAATGTGACCTATAATTTGGGACCGACGAAAAAGAAAAAAAATCTATCTTAGTGAGATGGGGGAGTAATAATAATAACTGATGATGTAGGTCATAATGATGTTATCATGCATTTGAGGGGCGGCTGTAGTTTCTTACGTCTCACGTGTGCTTGAAACAATTGTTGGATTATTAGTTGAAATGTGTACACAAATAAAAAAGCTAATATAATAATAAATAAATACAAAAACAGCACCTTTTGTATCGAATTCCCTGAACTATGATCGCCAAAAAATTGTTTTCGTTAGGCTTTGGATGTTATTATTATTATTCTTATTATGGATAACCCCAAATATGCTATTTTAATCCCTTCTGTAATCATGGAGTTTCCGACCTACTTATTGAAAATGATCTAATACCAAAAGTCTAGCGGCATAATGATAGAAATAATTAATTCAAGGTACTAGCGAATAACTAGTGGTACGATTGACCAGTGGTAGACGAGTAGTAGTTATTCGAATTTTTCTTAAACCAACGTGGACTTTTTGATAAGGAGAGCGTATTAGAAGGTGGTTCCTTGAAAAAAGTGGTTTCATTTTTTCCGATAAAGCACGTGGTTTCTATGCAGGCTCCTTAAAAAGGAGCCCGCATTGATTCTTTAGAAAAATTGATAGTAATTCTTTTCCAACTTGCTTTAAACAATTTTAAACCAAGAAAGACCAATCGTGATTTTCAGATTTGGCTGAAAAGTCTCTCAAGTTTATGTATGAATGTCATTTCGTAGTTTGTTCATACGTTGACATGGAAATAGATTATATTCAAAATTTTCAATAATTTGATTTTTTCACCTTAATATATATACACACTCAGAGAGACTAGTCTTGTTTCCACCATATATCCACAGATAGAGAGAGAAGGACAAAGAACGTTATTGAGTAATAAGAGAAAATGGTGAAGCCTTCTTATGTTGACAGTAATGGAATAACCAAAGGTGCTTGGAGTAAAGAAGAAGATAGCAAATTGATAGCTTGTATTGAGAAATGTGGGAA
>CAVNYN010201509.1:0-11704 GCA_963692815.1 Nyctanthes arbor-tristis
TTGATTACTCTCAACCTTCAAAATGCTGCCTCATGTGCAGGAAGAATTCTTCCTTTTTATTCTCCCATAAGAGACTTGACAAGGTCAGAATTTATATAGATAAGTGGTGGCAACTCAAGACTTTGCATGCTCTTGTTTCATGTCAAAATAAAAATGTTTGAGCTTGTAGAGAGGTGATATGTCTATTTAATTATATCTAGTCTTCCAACAGTTCCAGTGAGTAATAGAAGTCATACCAGCATAATAATGAAACAAACGAACAATCATTGGTACGTCAGCTTTCAGCGCTTGCTCATAAGGCTTCCCGTTGTCCCATGTCTCAAGTGCAGCAAGCTCGTCAGTGTGTTTTTCAACCAAATCAGCAAACCGTAGTATTATGCGTGATCTTTCCTAAACCATCATCCAAACAAAAATATGATTGGGTACTACTTCATGAAAACGTGATTTCTCATGAGACAGCACACAGCAAGCAACAAGTACAACTGGTTGTAAAAGAAACACAAGGGAGAACAATAAAAATGAACTGCGCAAGATTATAACCCACATTGCAGGGCGAAGGAAACCTCAGAATTGCATAAATTGATAACTTCCAAGTTTGTTTTTGGGAAGAAAAAAAAAAGGCTTACATAAGCACTCATCCTTGGCCACGGCCCTTCATCAAATGCCTTGCGGGCGGCAGACACAGCACGATTGATATCCTCTGCCTCTCCTTCAGCAACATGAGCAATAACTTCTCCAGTTCGAGGGTCCAATGTGGGGAAAGTTTTTCCTACTCGACCACAAGTCTACGTTTAGCTTCATATACATACACATTTGTTCAAATGGAAGGCTAGACAGTTGACATGAAAGTAAGAAGTCGAAAACTCTAGACCAAAATACTTCTACTTTTCAGGATTACCTGCTGCTGAATCGACAAATTCTCCATTGATCAGAAGCTTGGTGTATTTAATCTGGACGGGTGGAGTAATTGGTTCCTGTAGTACTGCAGCAGTACTAAACCTGTGCCTCCCCCTTATAAAGCCGTAATTTCTCCCTGTATGCAATTGATGGCCAAAAACACAGAGGAGGTTCAGTATCATAGTATTCCAAAATTATATGATGCAAAAATACAAGAATGACAGAATAGATGTGTTTCCATTTTCCAAGGCCCCTCTGCTAGGTGTGGAGTAAAGTGAATTAAGGCAGCATTAAAAGGAAAAATAAGTCAAGATCGTGTAAATGCCGTGGCCTAAGCTCCTCTTTTTTCTTGATCATCACTGGACAATGAGACCATAAGAGTGTAGATTCTATCTCCTTCCTTGTCAAGAACCAAATCCAATTCCAACAAGAACCCGTCTCTCTCTAATTACACTGAGGAGTATCATATTTTTTTACTACACTCATTCACTTAAAGTAAGTAAAAAAAATTTACTCTTTTAAGTAATTTGCCGAACACACCAGGGGGAAAAAAGGTTACTTTGTGGATGTCTTTAACTTGAAAGCAGAACACATGAACATGTGAACATTTTATTTGATTTGATCAAAATTCTCCTTACAGAGTCGCTGATATTCAAAAGAGAATTTTTTAGACAATAAAACATCAAATATAGCAGGGTCACTAATTTTAAAACTGTTTATATGACACCCACACAAACAAAACAGTGCGAACGATCCCAGAAAAAGAAAAGGGATTTACAGATTACATCTGAAATGAACAGTATCAATGTTTTTACACAGATGAACACCAAAGACAGCATCTGTGTGTGTGTGTGTGATTTCTCTATATCTCCACCTACGTACATATAGAAGATCCCGCATACACACAAACCTCACACAGACCCATGCACAGAGAGAGAGAGAGTTGTCACCAAATGATATAGGAAAATGGGGGAGAGATCGTGAAAGAAAAGATGAAACTTTACGAGCTGCCATGGCCTCTGTTTACCCCTATCCCAGTTGGGATCCCAGAACTCCCTCTCTTCTACTACTTTCTTCTCCCTGTTTCTGGTTCTGTCTGTACTGATGTATAAAAGTGGCGGAAGTCGGGAGAGAGCAATGTGGACCGGTGACCATAAAGAAAAAATAATAATTTTATTATTAGATTGTAATGCGTTAAAAAATAGAATTATATTACTATTGCTAGTTTTGTTAAACTTTTTACAGGCCTTGATGTTCAAATACAAATCAAAAAACTTCTGCTGAATTCTAAAATGTTGCATTATTATTATATATATACGTATCACACTATTATTATTTAGTAGAAAGAACGAATAAAATCTATGTCAAAAGAATGCCTAAACCGTCCCAAGAAAAATGGAAAAAAGAAGGTCTAGAAGTAGACATTTTGATGGGTAATTGACACAAAGGTCCCTATTTCTGAACACTTTTGTACAGTTGGTCCTTACTTTTGATTTTTTGATAATTTCATCCACACTTTTATATTTTCTTAGTAAAATTTTATCCTTAGTGTTAAATTAACCTTTAATAGAAGGGTATTTTTTATCAATTTACACCTTAAAATTTAAAAATACACAAAGAAGGTTCCAAAATATATGAACATAATTGATGGAATAAAGCTTTCAAATTTATTGATTATTGATCGAACAAAAATTTAAAATGAACAAGTATTTAAAAATAAAAATGAGAGGAAAAAGGGGAAAAACGAAAGTTTATTTATTTTCACAATCTCACTAATAATTTCAATCATTCATTTCTTACATTGAACCATTACCACTGTCTGCTCCATTTATACTCTCCCTCTAAAATAAATATTTTATTTTTTTAATATTTGTTTTTTTTTATTTTTAATAATACTAATCATTTTGGAACCTTTATTTACAGAAGTGTGAGTGAATAAAAATACTCTTCTAATAAGGGACTAATTTAGTACTAAAGATTAAAAAAACATTAAGGTAAAAAAAACATTAAGGTAAGGGGTGAAATTTCCTAGAATTCAAAAGTGAGGACTAATTACACAATAACGTCTAAAAGTAGGGATCTTTTGTGCCAATTACCCCATTCGTTATGCAGCATAGTCTTCTACCATTAATTAAGATCGCCCTGCTGAATTTTCATCAATCGTCAAAAGGTTTTCTTGACATTGTTGAATGACAGATGGTCTTAAAATGTTTTAGGAAGACAAAAAAGTTGTAAAAATTTTGATGATTTTTACAACTTTGTTTGGAGAAACTTCCAATGTTAACGTTGGGAACCAATGCTTGATGATTTTTTTAAGAATTAAAATATATTATAATAAAACATACAGTTCTTTTGCATCACTTTCGCCAGCTCCAAAAGTAAGTTTTCACTTATATTGTTCTCTCTCACTCTCTAGTCCCAATCTTTTACATTTTTCATTTCAATTCAAAAATTATACATTCGTTTGTACTTGTATTTCCATGTCCATCTTTGTCCCTGCAGTACACTTTACACAGTTTTCCAGCGGTCGATCTATTCATTAACGAGGACGATCTAATAGTGGTCCCAAAAATCCCAACTTGATAGAGTTTCTGCATGGATGCGCAATCTCATCTTTAAATTTTCTTTCAGAAAATCATCGTTTCTAAATGTTTGTATTGGAGAGATTTTGTTGGGAGGAAATGATTTTTTCAGCCCTAAAAAATATATATATATTTTTTTTTGAGAAGATATATATCATTTACTCTATTAATGATCACTCTCGCTATTTCCAAAAAAAAAAAAGGCAAAAAAAAAAATTATCTCTTTCAAATTGGTGGCCTTTTTTAACCTGCAACAGCTTTATAGAAAGATAATAATAATTGATGATGTGTCATGAGTTACTGTCCCATGATGCTTATCCAAAGAAAAGGGAATAGATAAAAAATATATGTAGATAGGTGAGGTTTAGGTGGAACCAAAACGGGGAAAAAATGAAAAAGAAAGAATTATTAAATTTATTATTTGATTTCTTAAGAAATAATTTTGTCGAAAGTAATCTTCTTTAATTGAAAAAATGTGTAGTTACATATGGAAAAGTAAAGAAAAATTATGCGAAAATGTGAAAAACAATTCTTAAAATAATGTTTGGTCAAGAACAGATATGAGAAAAATTAATTATTCGAGAATCTATTTGATACAAACCCTTTAATAGTTGAAAATTTTTTTTAAGTACAATTACAATCCACATCATGACACTATAAGCGCATATAGATATATATATCCTTTTGAAATACAAAGTACACAAATCAACAATATAAACCCCTCAAACCCTTATACCGAGACTACAAGAAATCAAACTCTTATATAAGAGACTACAAACTACATATAAAATATTGAAAAAGAGAACATACATGTCACCAGAATATTTGAATATTAAATTATTGAAAGAGTAAATTTCATGAAAAGTCTCTAACCTTTACAAAATATAGCAATTTCATTTCTAACTTTTTTTCCCAACTCGCCTAACTTTTCTTCCCAACTTGCCTAACTTGTAAAAACTTTCATAAAAGGTTCATATTGATGGAATCCACCCATTTTCACTATTATAGGAAAATAAAATGATCTTTTTACCATTCTGATTAAATAAAAAATAAAAACAATAAAATAGATTTTTTTAATAAAAGAAAAAATAATAAATTATTCTTATCTTTCCCACCACTCAACGCACAACCTTATTTAGCAAAATTCATTGGCAGTGAGAGATCCATTTTCTCCCATCCATTCATTGACATCGTTGATGATCCTCGCCCCTTCACCAATTATTTCTTTTGCTGTGATTTGAGAAAATTCAAATAACTTTTCTAATTGGAGAGTTTGATTGCCCCTTTTTTTTTTGGCGTTTTCTGGATATAGACGGATATAGGGGATGGAAGAGAAATTCAATGAGGCATAGATGTGGTTTGAACCCACGACCTTTGTCCCGAAAAGCAAGCAACTTACCACTAGACTACAATTTAAACAACGAGTTTGATTTGGCCAATGAATAAGAAGACGGTGAATAAATTTTTCTATACGCTATATGCTTTGTGTGACATATAATTCATCACATGCGAGGATTGAATTATGAGTTAGGTGCTGCCGATCTCAAGGTGTGAAGATGAGAGATTTTTTATTATTTTTCTTTATTTTAAAAAAACTTTTTTTGTTTTACTCTAAATTTGATACGAGAGGTAAAATGGTCATTCTTTTTCTCTTTAACGGTCAAAATAGATGTGTTCCATCTAGAAGGACATACTATGAGAATTTTTAAAAGGTTTGGGCCTCCATATATTGAAAAAGAAAATGAGATTATAGCTTGTTTTCTATAGTTTTATGATAAAGAATATTAGATTTATGGCATGTGGGAGAATGTATGGTGAGAATATAAGAGAAAGATATTGAGTGGCGTAAAAATTTGTTTTTTTATGAAAAATGTGTGGTTGATATTGATTTGATAATTTTTTTAATTTATGTAAAGCTCTAGAGAACAAGCTCGTAACATTTTGCAAATATTAGGAACCATTTTGTGAAATTTACCCCAAAAAAATCTTCGAAACAAGGTAAATTCACCATCTTACTCTTAGAGCGTATTTGATTAGAAACATTTTCCATGGAAAATGTCACATTCTTGAAAATTTTTCCATCTTTATGTGTTTGATTGATAAATAGAAATGAAATTGAAATTTCATGATACAATCCTTTTAAGTATAGTTTTTCACATTTTCCTGGAAAATCAATTCTCACCCCCCACCTAAATAAAATGTTTTCCATGAAAGTTGAAAAAATATTTTATTTTTCATATTTCCCTATCAAATGTACTCTTAGATTATTTTTTTCCCCAACCATGCAAATACACTCAATTTCCTTACAAATAGCAAGGAGAGAGAGAGAGAGAGGGAGGGAGGGGGGGAGAGAGAGAGAGAGGGATTTTGTTTAAGGATTCTTTCGTTTGGCAGGGTTGCGGGATTTTTAGATGCGAATTCGCTAGGTACTATTTTATTAATTTTTTTTTATCGCCAGGTGTTGTTTAATTAATTGTTATTGTCATATAATATTCTCTTGTCTTTTTATATTATTATATTATTTTTTATAATATCTAATAATATAATAAAAATATTATATTATTATTTGGTTGTGATTTACAAAAATATATTATTTGAAGGAAAATATAATAAAATACATCACTACATCGTTTTTTAACAAAATTTTGGAGAAATTTTTGAAAAGTAGTCATTATTTGAAATCTGAAATAACAATAATATAATTGCAATGCATGGAAACAATATTTAAATTGCGTTTTATCTTCTAGTATATGCACACGTTAGTATGGTATGTTTTGTTTTAAAATAGTATTGCGATGATTGAAAACGAGTAATGGATAAGCATGATAATGTTTAAGAATTTTTGGGAAGTTTTGTTAAAAAAGTTTTAGTTAGGACATGTCACATGAGACAACTCGCATGTGGATTGTTAGAAGTTCTTTAATAAGATTTTTCAAAAGTTTTTTAACATTATCATGGATAAGTAATGTTCATGGAGATGGTGAAATTTGTGACTAAAAATAAATTTATAATTTTTTTATTTGAAAACAAGAACACTAACAAAGACCTTTTAAAAAAAATAGGCCAACGAATGACATGTTGAATACATGGAAAAAATGCAGAAAAAAAAAAAAGGAAGTTTGGTAATGTATCCAACACGTCAAGTGAATATATTGAATTTACAGCTTTTATGTATGTCACATAATTAATGTGATGGTCTATAAATAGTTAGACTCATGATGGTATATGTTTATGTCTCTCTCTATAATTATTTTATTATTATTATTATTATTTTTTGATACAAAGACGATTTTCGTTTCATAAGGTTCGGTGAACCGCCAAATCGAAGTATAAAAGTATACCATCCGTCCACTCACTACAATACACATGATAAAACAAAATATCCGACTTTATAGGCGATCAACTTACCCTCGCGTGGGGTAAAGTCACAAGATCCATAGTTAGATTTGTTCAACAACGACAAAGACATCGTAACAGAGTTCAATCGAATCGAGAGGACCATATTTTCATTCTGTTCGACACGGGTTAGGCCGACCAAATTTGTGCCAAATAATTCCATAGCCCCTCCGGCATTTTCTCGCGTCACAATCCCGCTGGATTCCAAGCCAAAAGGCCACTGCTCAGGACGAAGAACGAGTGTTAGATATGGGGAATTGGAGAGCTTGTTTGAAACACTTTATTTTTCTTCTTTATAATTTCACATACCATGATTTGACTATTAATTTGATAATTACTGAATAATTATCACACATTTTAAACTTCAATTAAATCCTCATAATTCATTTTTATTCATTATAATTTCTCTTTATAAATTGAAAAATAAAGAGCTTCAAACAAGCTCGGAATGGTCTCTCAACTGCCGCAGTCCCTTGGAAACCAGATTGTGATGCCTCAAGCAAAATACGCCAAACCGGTAGCCATTCACCAGTGTGTAATCCAAGGGGAATAGGAAGGAGTTGGACCCAAAAAGAAAAATCCCTAAGCAAAGACAGTACTCGGAGTCCCACTGGAAGAAGAGGAGCACAAGGATTTCGAATAGCAGGGATGCGAGGGCGATGTGCAAGAACAGCAGAGCAAAATCCAAACAAAACCACCAAAATCCTAAAGGCTTCAAGCAACATCCAACAAAATCCAACCAAAACAAACCCAGCTAACAGAACCACCAAAATCCAAACAAAACAAAACCACCAAAAGCCTAAAGGAATCAAAGCAGCAGCAGCACCAGTTCGAACAACCGCGGGGAAAGTCGGTCTCCCAAGCCTTCGAGAGAGAGAGTCTCTATAATTATTATTACTCTAAAAGAAAAATTGCTCTTAATTTTTTTCATCTTTCGACTCGTCTTCTTCTTCCCGCTAACGTCATCCCCCCCAACCCGCCAAAAGAAATCCTCAATGTACCGCCAATATCCCCACATTGTCTCTCTCCATCTTTGCGTTCTGCCGGCCTCTTCGATGGTTCGCTCATTACTTTAATTGCACTCAATTTGCTGTGGCTTTGGTGATAGGATTTTCAAGGAGAGATTATGGGCCATCTGGTGGAACCCTAGTTACACAGGTTTTATTGTCAAGCTAGGAGGCAGTTTAGAAATAGTCATCAGATTCTTTTTGTTAGGCCCGTTTCTGAATTCTATCTTCAAGGTCAGTTCCAGCGCATGCACTAGTTTTCCCCAAATTCTTTCCACATTTGCATAATTTAAATGTCTTGATCTTGATTATCTGAAATTTTGAGTTTCTTGAACTTTTGGATTGTGAATTCCATGAAAATTTTGGCTTTTGGACGAATTGGATATTGTTCCAGTGAATGAGAGAGGTGGTGGATAATGGTGGCGGCAGTTGTGGTTTCGGGGGACTCGAGTCAATTCTTGCGCTTTCACGATCAACTCAACTCTATTTAGAAATTCATCTCGTAAATTTCAAAATCACGAGTTCAAGTTATGGAAAGATAAAGTGATCTCTATCGAGAAGTTTGTAACTTTAATTAGAACATAGACATTTTAATTTTTTTGAAACTCAAGTTTTGAGCAGTTAAGGAGATACAGTAAACTTGAATATGAGAGTTTGCAGTTTTAGAAACCTGGGGGGGGGGGTTGGTTGAAGAAATGGAGTCATGATGGCAGGGCTCAGGCGGAAACAGTTAAGAAGAAATGAAGGCGAAGTGGGAGTGAGGAAGAAATGGAGGACAGGTAGTGGTAGTGGGGTGGTGGCTGCAGGCTGCAGCAGTAGTGAAGAAGGAGATGTTAGAAACGGAAGAATACACAACTGTGAAACATTATTTTGAATTGTGATATTATCTCTGTTTGTTATAACCTTATAATTTATCACATAAAATCCTAAATTTTTAAAAGGAAAAGAAATAGGAAAAGAAATAGAAAATGCGGTATATCACACTTCAAAATTATGAAATGGTGTAGTTGAAGTGCTCTCAGTCATGTTCAAGAAAATTCTCCAAATGTCATGCGAAGAATTAATATGATAACATCTGTAAATTATCATTTTTGTAAGTTGAATCTTATGTCAAATTGACATTTCTCAACAGAAATATAATCTGCAATCAAACACAACAAACATGGAAGTTGCTAGGGTTTCCTTTTTTCTTCTTCTTCTTTTTTTTTTTTTTTTTGCAATGGAAAAGTTTGCCCTCCTTGGGAACGTATTTCATGAAATTTACATATACATATACGCATTCAAATTTATGAACATGCAATTCCATAACTATTATAATGTGACATTTGTTTTAGACACTTAGAGGCAACTGAACAACCAAGAACTGCCATTTAGGGCGCAAAGATGGACTTTTTCGTAGATGAAAATGAAGTTTGAAGTTAGTCAAGGTAAATTCTTTATGGATTTTCTTGGGTTTTTGGTTCCATTAGTTATTGAAGTTTCAGTATTTGACATTGCTTATAAGAATGATCGTGTGATGTGCCAATATAACTGTGAGTTTTATTATGTACTTAATAATACATTGCTGTAGAATGAGGTTGTAATAACGATCCAAAGATGGTTACGTGAAATTTAGTTGATAAGTCTACTTCATGCTAGTACCCTTTTTGATTGTTTGGGTAATTTCTTTATGTAGTTTTGAGAATTTGCAACCATCTAGGAGATGTATATTCTCTAATGAAAAACTATTAATGCTGGAGTTGAAATAGCTGGCCAAAATTAATTACTACGATGCGTTCAATTATCACATTTTGTTCATTTAACTCTGGCATCAATGTAAGTTGAATTCTATTAAAAAGTCAGTGGAGTCTAGTCTGACTTGAATTATTAGATTTTTAAAAAATATATATATATGTGACCGACTACCGGTTCATTTCAAGCATATTTTTATTTCTAACATTATTTTTGAATTGGGAGCTTGAGATCCTGAATTGTATATTCTAGATCTTGGAATTAACACAGAGTTAGGTATTCACAAATTTGACCTTTAGAGAGAAATCTTAAGTTGGAACTTTTGTAGTGTTTTCAGGTATTTGTATTGCCTGTTTTGGGTACCAATTTTGTTGTCTTTTCATGTCTATTGAGTTAATATACTGCTTCAAATATGTGTATTGAAAAGAGAAGCTCATTGCACCACCATGCATTGTCTTTTTGTTTTTAATTGACTGTTGAAGACTTATGAAAAAGGTTTTTGCAAGACCCAAACTGATTCATCTTGGGGGGCGATTCTTCCAAATTGGTCTCAATAAAATACTCCTTTTTATTGTCATCTCCTCCTTTTCAAATTTATTAGCACGAATGTATGGAAGCTGATTCATTTACTGAAATATTCTTTCTGGTCTCTGCACCCGCAACCTTGCTTGCAGTTGACTTTTTAGGTAACCTTCTTGCTGGGGGCTGGATTACCATGAAACGATTTCTAAATGTTTTGTATTCATGCTAATATTCCATTTCTCTGCAAATTTTGTTGTTTAGATTGACTGGAATCAGAAGTTATATTGTATAATCAAAGTATTTTTTTTTCCTTTCAAAATTGTTTGGAGGTAACAAATTAATGATGGCAATGTCATGTTATCATTTTCTAGGATTATAAGATGGATGGCATCAATTTCAATTCAGTAATACTTAATCCCAATAATAGCAACACGCGTCAAGTTTCAAAACGGCCTTGAAGTCTTTAACTTACCTTAAGTTGCAGATATAGTTAAGCCAATTATGGGAAGTAGCCACTCTTATTTGTTCTCTTGTTCTAACTTCTGAGTGTTCTCTTGTGGGCTACCCTACTTGTGCACTTCCATGCATGATTTTGATGCATGGCTTTATTGGTTGTCTCATGTTGAAAATAATAATAAATATGGTCTGATTTTAGAGCTTAGGCTTTAAATCATGTGGTTTCTACAGGGTATCAAAGCATGCAAAGTCTTGGGTTCAAGTCTTATTGCAAGTCAATTAAAAGAAATTTCATATGTTAGGCTTTGATAGTTAAAAAATAAATCATGCCTACATGGGAGGCGGTGTCTTAATGATAATAATAAATAATATAAATATGATCCAGTCTAATAACTTAAACTTTTGTATCAAGTGGCTTCAACATGTCCATATAGAAGGCTTTCCTGAAGGAGAAAAATACTTGATCCCAAAAAAAAAGGTTTGGCACATTTTAAATTGGGTAGGAGTTGGATCATAACTGAGGGACTGTATTTTAATCTAATTCATGCTAAAATGAAGTGGCAGAATGTTAATGAAATGTAGTTGTTGTCTTTAAGACTGGATTGTCAACCCTGTCTCGATTCTAAATGCAGTTGTTCTGCATTCTGCAATTCAAAATGCCTCTCTTACGCGCCATACCTGCATCCGGTCAAATTAGTTGGTAAATTCACAAATAATGATTTTCATATAAATGTTGGAGACCCTATTGATCCATCATGCAGCTTAGGAGGGAGCTAAAGAGAAGATTTATATATACTTTTAAGTTTACTTCCGATCTAAGGAAGAAACTAGTAATTTATTCATCAATAGTTGTTCTGACTGAAGTTGATTTTATTCAAGTCTATGCCTCTCTTTTCCTCATTAACTGGAATCTTGAATTGCATGCTGCAGAATCTCTGAAGTGGGATCATCTTTTATGCAACTTCCGCAATTTTCTTCCCCATTTATTTGAAGTTGTTAGAGCGGGAGGAAAAAGGGAAGACAAGGAAATAACTTAGCAATTGGAAGATGATTGGCATGATAAAGGTGTCGATGATGACCTGTCCCTGCAGCTTAGGAAGGAACTGGAGCTAC
>CAVNYN010201511.1:0-88922 GCA_963692815.1 Nyctanthes arbor-tristis
CTCTTCCGATCTGAATATTAGCACAAAGTCTTCACTTTGCCTACCCAATTAATGGCAATTTAATTTGAAGTAATATACTATTTCCTCATTATGGATGTTATTGTTATGTCTTCTGAATAACTAATTTTTAAATAAGGAACGCCAAGAAATAATTGTTTTCACGCTATGCAAGTAGTTGATTAAATTGGCTGCCCAATAGTGGAAAAGCTTTGTTATCAACAAAATCTAACTTCATATGAATTTGGATTGAAGTGGCTGTCCAACTATTAATTCAAGAATTTTGGATTGAAGAAACAAAACCTGCAATTTACATAATCCTAACTAAGGTTTAACGCATAAATACCATTCATGTAGCTTTCATTAGCAAATAATCAAGGCTGAAATCAGTCCTAATGCTTATGAGAATTAACAAGCTCAATCAAGAAACATATTAATTACAAAAATCCTTACGAGAATTATTGAAGAACAGAATAGTTACCAGAAAATCAGTCCCGATGCTTCAGATTTCAGAACACTTTAGCTGGGGAAAAAACAAGAAGAAGAAATTAGATCTAGAAAAATTTGATCACTGCATCTGCAGTTTAACAACTCTACAATCCATACTATAGCATAGCACTTTGCAACCAGAGACAAGACAAGCCATTAGAATATCAATGACTAAAGTTCCATGGGTGAGTTTTATAAGACCAAGAAAGTACAAATTAAACATATATAATCTTTAAACCAGAACCAATTTCTCAGTATTTTTTCTACTAGATTTCCTCATTCAGAAGAAGAAGCCTCACAACAGTGCACAAGAAAACATGTCAACAGTGGATGTAGATGCTTACAGAACTCATCATTCATCAACCTATAATTCAACAGAGGAAAAAAAAAAAAACTACAATTCTTGCAGAACAAAAATAGGAAGCGGTAAAGAAACACAACAATCTTAACACCCTAGGCATGTTCAACTATCCAAAATATGAAACACGATAACTATTCCAATATTGTTGATCCGCCTAGCCAAACATAACATAGGTAAATGTTTGGTGAGCGTGTTTGGGATAGCTTAAATTATAAATTAAGTGGTAAGTAGTTGAAATGAGGAGATAAAAATCAGCAGCTAATGAGCAATAACAATATAGACTCAGCAAGTGAAAATCAAAAGATTCTGCCCAACTTAACAAGAAATTAACTCGAAACCCCCATTTATCGTACGCCCTGATTAAAAGATATACAATTCCCGTTCAAGAACAAGAAGATTAGAGCTGTCAGATATGTTCAGTAAACTATGCAAAGAGCCCAGATCAAGGAATCAATTGTAAACCTTGAAAGCACCTTTAGAGAGCACGTAAGACATTCTGAACATCGAAAATAAGCTAAAGATTTATATATTTAAACTGTCCAAACCCTTAGCAAGAATGCCCAAACATGATCCTAGAGATAATTGTTTTCTCTGACACCCTAGTTGAAATTGATTTCTTATTAAGTTGTTCGGCGAGTGTAGCTGTTACTTTATCCATTACTGTTGTTTGATACTGTGATATTCTTTTGCCAATGTTATATATCCACAATAGCATAGCATTTTTCACCATTTACTTGGATATAAATAAAGAATTTGGCACGTCATTTCTTTCTTGGTTCATCTATTAAGTCCTAATGAATTCCAGTTCTGTGGTAATGCAAAAAATGTTGTGCAAATAAAACAAAGCTTTAACCCACTCCCTGTAGAGGGCTAACTTAGCCAAATTAGGGTAAGAAGTTAATTAAGTAAATAAGCTTAAAATTGTCTCATAAAGACTATATTTGAAATTAGAGTAAGCCTAATTCCTGTTTCATTTGACATAATGCTGCATCAATATTTTTATGTTTATCCCAAAGACATGGCTTTACCTATAGTTAGTAATGTGCCTCTAACTTGATTACTTAACTAGGACCTCTCTGATTTCCTAGTGATATTTATGTTCTCAATATTTCCTTTTATAACTGAAATATATGGTGTCAGAATTAAGAGGTTTTATTAAAGCTATTAAATTGATCACCTGGAACTTTACTCTGATAGAAATACACAAAGATTACAGTATAAGGATCATTCTTCACGTTTTGATCTTCTTATCTTAGGAAATTCCTAATGAAGGATAATTTTGCTTCCTAGTCTGAGTTTCTCTAGTTCTCTTCTTGGTCTTCTGTGCATTCTCCATGATATTCAATCTATGTAATCTATTTGCTGAGAATTCTTATTTTATTTCGTGTGCATTCCTTGACTTCCTGGATGCTGCATATTCGGGATGCTGTAATACAGTTTTTCTCATGTGCCTATTCGATTTTCAGTCTTCAAGCCACTTTAAGATCTGTTTCTCCTTTCATAGAGTCAACATGGCAAGAGTTTTACGCCTAGTTCTCTTTCAAGTTTCAAGTCTAAAAATTTTTTAAAAAACTGCAACTGACCCATGAATCCCAAATTGACCCCCAAATTAATCCCAAATTAACTTTCAGAAGGTTAAAACAAGTGAAAATGCTATGAAAATCCTTCCACAGCCAGAAGAATGCAAAAACATATGAATTTCCATGATAGTTAATTTGAAATTCTGAAAAAAGAAAAATCAAAATTGTGGGTTGCCTAGAGAAATCGGTCTGTGGTTAATATAAATATATAAATATATTAATCCCAGCAGTCACAAGTTCAAATAAAGTTGGAGGGCTGCAATATTCTTAAACCAATCACACATTTTATACTTGTAACTTCCCTAAATCTTCTTAAACAAATCACAGATATGAATTTAGACCATGGGAACAGAAAAAGTTACCCTAATCAGTTTGCATTCAGCTTATAAGAAGAAGAGAAGAGGATCAATGAGAAGAGGACAACGAGATGAAGAAGAAGAGGTAGGTTGCGAGAATTACCGGTGGAGCTCGCCGGACTACGTCAATGGCGAGACCGGCGTGGGAAAATCGAACTTTGTGGAGCGGGGCGATGTCTTCTAAAACCCTAAGGGTCTCGCGTGTAATGGAAGAGGAGGGAAAGACACATTAGGGCCAGGGCAAAAAATTTTGATCCGCTCCAAAGCCGACGGATACCCAATCCGGTTGAAAAAAAATTCACGATTCGTGAATTGATGGAGTGGATTATTGTAGAATTTATGATCTGACAAAGGATTGCAGTTCGGATCGGATTAGAGTTGATCCGATCTGATCCATTTACAATTAAAAAAAAGGTAACTTCAGAAGTCGTCAGATAGTAAGTTATTACTCAACAACATTGGACCTAACCTTCACCCAATTTTGAACCTTAAAATCCCAACTCTCTCTTAGTCCCTCACGGCCTCGCCTTTGCTCTTCTCGCCTGAGCTTTTCGGTCACCGCTAGAGATGGCAATTTACCCCAACTCGGCTGAATACCTGCCTGCCCCGAACCGAACGGGGCAGAAAAATGCCGCCGTGTGGGTTGGCTGGGAGGATCGGGGGGCAATCCACTCCCCCCCCACAAGTCACGGGGCGGGCCAGATCGGGGCAATCCGTTTAGGTGTTTTAAAAAAAAATAGAAAAAGCAATTACAAAACACTAAGTTTTATTAATTTTTTTTTAGGGTGGTGGTTAATTTCATGTGGCATAGAAACCCCAAAAGTCACCAACAAATAAATAAATAAAGTTGCCCCGAACAGTCCTAACCCAAAATATTCGGGGTGGCAACAAATGTTAACAGAACGGGGCGGGGCCGATCTGCCCCATTGCCATTACTAGTCACCACCTCAATCACCAACATCGACCAATAGAATGCGGTTATGGCTTTTTGTTATGATACGACTTATGGCTTATGAGTTTATGGCTTTTGCTTTCTATCTATTAAACTATGATTTAATTTGGTTGATAATTGATACTTGATATTGATTTAACTTCATTTTACTGTTAGTGTAATGTATGACATAAAAACTAAGTTATAATATTGGAGTAGTGTAATGTATGGTGTAAAAAAAAGTTTCACGGATCAGTTGGCGGATCGCAATCTTGATCCTCATATGTGATCCGCTCTTATCCGATCAGATCTGCAAGTCGTAGATCATGGAGCAAATCATGATTTTGTAAATCTTTCGTGGAGCAAAATGGATAGGTGTCGATCCGCCCCGATCCGATCTATTGACATCCTTATTAGGAGGGAGGAAGTCAAAAGGAAAATGGAAAATAGCGTGATCTCATTCTTTTGCCCCATCTCAACAGAAAATGCGGAAAACATAAATTTCACGTTTTCCATTTGCGGTAGAAAAAAATTGAGGCATTTTTGAAAATTATTTTGGAAAATAGCAAAAGAGGACATATTTTCCTTGTTTTCGAACTTGGAAAACAAAAAACACTATAAAAAGGCTAAAGAGAACGCAACCCTGTCAAATTCTGACCCTCGAATTCTTATGAATTTCACGAGACTTTTCTTTTTTACAACATTTTGTGAATTTTTTTTAAACCCTTTGTCAATAAAAATTTATAACTATAAATTGACATCTATTTTTTTCCTTCATAGTCAACTTGTAAAAAATTAATGGTCAATATCTAAAATGATATTCTATCACGATGAGTTGATAATAGACAATCATATATTACATTAGATGTGATTGAGAAATTATCATGATCTTAACATGTTCAAAGCAATTTCGTAATTTTTACTAAAATCATGTCTACAAAACTTATCGTTTTTTGTCATCACTAATCTTTTTGAAATTACATCATATTTAATTGGTGTAAAAATAAATGGTCAAATATCTAAAATGAGGTAATATTATGATATATATTAGTGAGTAAAATAATTTTATGAATTTCTATCCGTACAGATTAATATAAACATGTTTTATTATTATCTTTGCATGTATTTTTATTTATTTGTTATTATTTTTTGGGTTAAAAATTAATTAAATAATTCAATGAAGTCCATGGAAATATGAAATTGAAGATACTCCCAATTCTACGAGAGAACCCATTGAAATCCATGACGTAGTATTCCATTGGAATCTAACGAATTCTATGGAATTCTATTAAATTTCATTAAATCCATAAAAATCTATATATCTTCAAAAATCCATATTGAATTTCATGATAGGTACACACCCTAAGATACGAAAGATGTGGGACATCTATCATTTTTCAAACCGTAAACTAGTCCTTTACTGTATTCGGTCCAATTGAGGGAAACGCTGCGATGGTGCGGTTACAAATATAACCGTGTGATTTATAATTTAATTAAGGAAAATTTTCAAAAACTTCTCGTAGGTTTTGTAATAAAACCTTCTAATTTTGTGTGGTGTGTGTAGATGCATGTGACGTCACGTGCATCTATACATACAATACTGAGTGAGAGGTTTTGTTATAAAACATTCGAGATGTTTTAAAAAGGAATTCTGTTAATTAATATTATCATGGGTTAATTTCACAAAAGGTCCCTAACATTTGAGTTAAGAATTTGTTTTGTCCCCAACCTTTTTTTGGCTCTCCTGGGTCCCAAATATTTCATAAATGCGCACGATAGGTCCTTTTTGACACTATTCCCTCAACTTTTCATGAAAAATGACGGTTATACCCTTTTAAATTTTTAATTTTATAAACAAAACATTTAAAAATATTAAAAATAATAAAAAATTAAAAAAAGAAGACACCCACCCTCCACCCTCCCAACTTACTGCTGGAAACGACAGCAGCAGCCAAAATAGGGGGTGAATCTACCCCATTTCCTACCGAAAAACGCTGCTATAAATGGCAGCAGACTGCTGCCATTTGTGGCAGCGTTTTGGCTGCTGAAAACGGCAGTAGCAAGTTGGGTGGGTGGGTGGGTGGGTAATTTTTTTATTATTTTTAATATTTTTAAATGTTTTATTTATTAAATTAAAAAGTGAAAAGAGTATAACCGTCATTTTCCACGAAAGTTGAGGGAATAGTGTCAAAGGGACTTATTGTGCACATTTATGAAAGGTTAGGGACTCAAGAGAGTGAAAAAAAAATTGAGGCCGAAATCGATTATTAACTCAAAGATTGGGACCTTTTGTGAAATTAATCCTATCATCATTTGCCCGCAAGAGTAAAATTCATTGAACGATTGGGTGGGGGCTGGGGGTGGCGAGAAGTATAATGCACAATTCATTTCGCTTATCTATTAACGTATAAAAGCATTTAAGTGAGTCTTTTTTTCCCGCCTATTTTTTCACGGTATCCTCTCCAGTAAGAGTTTCTCGGTAATTGTTTTTTATTTTTTATTATTTTTTAAGTTTTTTTAATTGGTTTTGATTTATTATTATTTAAGTTTTTTTTAAATCTGAATCCTTATCTATTTTCCAATTGAATCTTTATTCTCCTTAAACTTTCTTTTTCCAGCAACTCCTAATCCGTGTCTTGAATCTATTTAGATTTTTTATTTTTTATTTTTTTGTGCCTTAATCAATTCTCATCGCTTTCCCAACTCAAAGCTTAATTCTCAAACTTTCCCTTCCTAGCGATAGCTATCCTGTATAAAAACTTAATTTTAGTAAATTAATTTTGACTTACTATCATTTTATAGTTTTTTTTCTTTTAAAGAATTGGACTTTTTTCTGGCAAACAAGTAATCTTTTTTTAAGATTGTAACAAAACATTTTTTTAGTTCTGGTCAGTTGTGTAAAATCAAATTGGTAATTTGAAGTCATTATTAATTAATGAATCAAAGTTATTGTTTAGAAGATAATTTCCCTTTAATATATATTTATCTTATATGAAATTTTTAACTTTCATACCGTACAATTCTGAAGAGTTCAAAGTTGAATGGTTAAGTTTAATAATATAATATAAAATTATTGTTAATTTGGTGTTGCTTTGAACTATGAAATTAATTCGTGTTGTCTTTTTTTTTTTGTATAGATATTTTGTAATATCTTGAACGTTACCGTTAAATATTGTACAAAATTAGACAGTATCAATTTTTATCACCAATCAGCTAAGTATTTTTAACTAACTGTTTCAATTGCTTACTTGATAATATTTTAAGTTGTCATTAGCAGTTTTATCATATCTTTACCAGTTAGATAGTTGCTACGTTATTGTCTTCAAGAATTATTTCCAACCTTATTTTTTATAGTTATTGAATATCTTCAAGGATGTCATTATCTTATAAAGGTCTTGGCTCCTGGTGTATTAGTTACTCTGACATGTAAATGTTAAATACCTGTTGTTAGACATTTTATTTAATCAAGTGATCTTTCTTATTTGGTCTATAAACTTTCTTTTTAATTATTCCGTCTAGATGAATATGTAGTGATGGTAGGAATGTAATATTTACATCCTTATTCTCTCATATACTTTTGATGGCAACTGTTGACGCCCAGTTTCTTTTGCTCTATTTATGTGTATTATTTATTCAACTTTTGCTATATTACCAGATAATAAAAAAAATATAAAATCATGACGAGCTTGGATGGAGTCATTTGGATTGACTGTTACTTTCAAAAAATTTTTGAAATAAATATGCACGTATTTTATTATTTTATTAGATTTAATTTCTTTTATATTAGAATTAATCGTCTCGAATAACGCACGGTATAATATTAGTTATTAATGGAGAGAGTACATTTCGCTTATTATTAATTAATTTTTTCAAAGTATAATATGGTCTATCAATTCTTGTGCACACACGTGTATATATGCATTTCTCTAGTAACATTCTAGCACCATCGGTGGCCCTGAGGTGTGGAGATATTGCAATCATACACGGCTTCATAATTTAAGAGGCACCAGAACTTTTTTTGTTTTATATATATGCACAATTCATTTCGCTTATTATTAATGGAGAGAATACATTTCGCTTATTATTAATTAATATTTTGAAAGTATAATATGGTCCATCAATTCTTGTGCACACACGTGTATGTACGCATTTCTCTAGTAATGTTCTAGCACCAGGGTGGCCCTGAGGTGTGCAGGTAGTGCGATCGTATATAGCCTCATAATTTAAGAGGCACCGGAACTTTTTTTTGTTATATATATATTTTCGTCATATAGGTGTGACACTAAAATTTTTGAAAAAATTTTAGAATGCCATTTGTTAAAAAAATAAGAATTTTTATGACACCTATTTTTTGAAAAGTTTAATAAAAGTCATTGAGTTAAGTATTAGAATATATTTTATTATTTTAAAAAAATTAAACAATACCTACTTTTAAACTAAAATTTGCCGTTAATCATCAAAGGAAAAAAAAAATGGAAAAGGAAAGAAAATACACTAATCATACTATAAAACCAACAAGTAAATAAGAAAGGGGACACCATAATAAAAATGGTTGTTTTTAATGTGAAGTACTATGATTAGAATATGATTTATATTTTCTAATATAGCAATTATTAATTAATTGAAAGGGTAATTTTGTATTATGGCACAAGGCGCCTAAATTCTCAAGACTGGCCCTGTCTAGCACTATACATTCACACCATGTCAATCATAAATGGTTTCTTTGACATCTGGTGCCAAACAATTGGCGGTAGATCAAAATTATACATCTCTACTTTATTTAAAAAAAAAAAAGAAGGAAATGGATCAATGGCTTGGGCAGTTGTGGAGGATATGCAATCGTTGGTAGTGCATTTGACGGTATATTTGGTTCCCGCGCTGTAAGATATGAACGTGTGACTCATCCCGATGTTGAGGCAAAATGCTATGCCCAAATTTGTGCCTTGGGAGGTTGCCTAGGCTATAATTACAGGAGTATATCAGCAAGTGTAACTCTATATAGACATAAGTGGGTCGAGACAAGCATGTTAGAACTAGAGCTCCTCAACCTCAAAAATTGGTCTCACTAGTTCTGAGATGTTCTCTAGAGAGAGAGAGAGATATGACTTCGAGTTCGGAGCCTGACCTCCAATCAACTGCTACCAACTCATATGTCGGTCTTTGATTGGAAGTTTGGAGCTAAATTTGTTTCAATAGTCCCATAGCTAGTTTTGATGCTCCTTTGAAATGATAAAAATCACTTGTGCATATATAAATATTTTGTTTGGAATCATATTACCATGATTATTTAGTGATTTATATGTTTGATATATTTGTTTGGAATTAAAAAAAGAAAAAAGAAAAAGAAGTAAATGGATTTTCACTGTTCACCCAATACAATAGTGTTCCTACAACCATAGATGATACTACGTCGTTACCCGGTTTCCATTTAATCTGGAATTCAATTCAATTTTTACTACTATTCTCTCGTTGCCATAACATCAATCTGCAATTAAGTTCTTTTTTCACAAATGTACTCTCACTATAACCCTTGTTAGTTCTAGACTAGATTCACGAAAATTAACAAGTTACCCATTCTTTTCTCTTTTCAATCGATTTGTTGCTTCAAAAATTTGATTTGCAGAAGCCCATTCTGCATTTTTATTTGTATTTTCGACTGTCATTCTTTTGTATTTTTCCGGTAGATCTAAAGCTGCATGGATATGAGGTGGGTCTCCATATTATAAAGTATTAAAAGGTGGAAATGTGCCTCAAGGCATCATGCATTGTCAGTGGCGTAGTTAGGATTTTTAGCCAATGCAATTAGAATTTCTTTTTTTTTTTTTGACGGGGCGCTCATCAACCAAAAATTTTAAGAAAGACAAAATGTAAAAATTTGATCTCAATAATAAAAGCAAATATAAACATCTTACGTTACAAATGTTCTTTGCGGGTTTTCATAGTCTAAAATCACTTTACAATGAATTCATTATGAAAGATAATTTTATAAACCTCGAGGCATTTTCTACTAAAGTGCAATTCCCAAACGTTAACTAAGTGCAATCAGGTTCCAGTGATAAAAAGATTAATCAGGTGGTATTTTAGCAAAAAATTAAGTGATAAGATGCCTTTCAATATTGGTACTTACAATTTCAAATTTAATCAAGTTTACAATTTAGAGATTCTTTCTTTCTACAATATCAAAAATAATTCTTTGATTCAAAGTCTTTGATTTAAGTATAGGAATTACTTTTTCCAAAAAAAAAAAAAAAAAAAAAAAGAAAGAAAGAAAGAAAGAAAGAAAAAGAAAAAGAAAAAGAAAATAGGACATACAATTTACATATGAAATCAATCAACCAATAAACCCTTTTACATATATCAAAGTGAAATTAGGGCTTTACCCTTCAAACACATCTAAATTCAAGCAATCAGAAAACCAGGGCTTTAAAATTTACACATCAAACCAATTAAGCTCCCCTTTGCACACTCATTTTAATGAGTTTTAATGAGAAACTAAATTATCACATGTGCGTTGCACGGGAACATCACATAACAATGGTGAGTTATAATCACACTACACTTTTTACTCCACACACCACACACTAATTATATTCAATATCCTTCATCTTTTTGAGAATGTTGATTAAGCCGTTAAATTTTTATTGGTTGCATTTTTTTCTTAATTTTTTTCATCGATTATCACCTCTTATATATAACAATGATTTCAATAAAAAATTTTCAGTGTGAAAACCACTTAAATAATTTAAATAAGAAAAAAAAACAAAGTCTACGAAAATAAATTTTTATGTTTTCTTATGACTTTAAGACATACAAAAGAATTTTTTTGTATAATTATAACCATCATTAAGAAACAACATATAAAAATTAAAAAATGTTTAGAAAAAATGCAACAAAATTTCTCGAGAATTCAGTTTTATAAGTTATAAAGATCGAAGACCTTCAAAGTAATAAAAATGTGGTGTAACTATAAAAAAATGTAATGTGAATATATTTTCCCCATAACAATATGCAAAGTTAAAAATAAAAGTTTAGAGAAATTTAATAATTAGTATCTTTTTAACAAAAGAAACGTTAATATCTTCTTGAATTCCATCCGTCTAACTTTGTAAGACCTAAATGAATGCTATGGTACACAATGATCTCCAACAGATTGCTTATCCTTGGTGGTGAATTTGAGGAATAATCTTGATTTCCATCCTCATGCTTCTACTTTACGTGAGATCAAGTGGCTCTTGGCAACCACGAATAGTGGATCGTGTAGTTTTGTTCATCGCAAGATGAATAATGCTCCCAACAATGTTACCACATTTTCATTATCTCATAACTTCCATTTTAACTTTGTGTATATGGTACCTTTGTTTTTGTCCTCAGGCATCGGGCCAGATCAATAAGATGATTATATTCTACTTCAGAAAATAATAACAATAATAATAATAATAATAATAATAATAATGTTGCATATTTTAGAATGTAAACATGACGCATCCAACAATCTGTTTTGTAATGCAATATAACTCGACAATCACGTCTTGTAATAACAGAATATAAGTGAAGTAGCTGAAATGAACATCTCAATGTCAAATTCATTTTTCTAGTGGTATATCCCACCATATCTTTCGATTAGATATGAAATTTCTTATGGCTAAGATTCTTAATTGTTGCTTCTACCTCGAAAAATAGTCAAGTATTGTGTTCCTTTTTCCGTCACGTGAACCGAAGCACAAGTCCCTAGATCTCATGAATACATGCACGCATGATTATCATAGTATCCTTCAGAAAAGTTAGTAAGTGATCATCAGAGAAGGACTCAAATGAATACATAATCAAACCTAAATTAACTTAAATATATATATGATAAAATGTTAGTGTTCAGAACATGTTTCAAAAATCAATCTTGAAGTAATATTCATTACTTAAACATCTATGATTTGTCGCTTCATGTGATCTAGCTAATAGGAATAAAGTAGAAGAAGCATTAAAATATGAATAGTTAAAAATGTGATCGAGCCTAGTAATACATTGAAACAGAGTTCCGAATTCAGTAACCTAGATACGTAAATAAAGTGACAATGCATGTAAAGCTTCAACAACAGATACCCGTTGCTTCCATTCATGACCCATCATGTCTGCTTATCTGCAACTTCATCAATTTCGTTGAACATATATATACAAATCTCTGCAAGCTTGCTAATTACCAATAACTGCTTTTGCGATGAAGGTTCCCTCATGCTTTCACTACCCAATGGGTCACACACCTTGTAAATATCTGCCTTTTGTTAAAGATTGAGGGCCACACACCAGAAAACAACAATTGAGTACAGCAGAATTTTAGGTCTTAGAAATCAGAAATTTCATTTGCATTATAGGAAAATATTTCTCTGTAAATTTGTTTCTTGTAGAATTCTAGATTATTCCAATTGTATATATAGTGAGTGCTGTGAATGTAAAGCGAGAATCAATATCAATACAGAACTCATTTTCAGAAATTTGAGTTGGTACCAGAGCCTTCAGCTATGGCGAATTCTTCAACAAATCAGTCCTCTGTTAATACCACTGCCGCTATCGTCCAACCCTTCAATTACCCAAACTTTGAAGTAAGCCTAACTCAGTCACGGGCTGTGAATCTTGACAGAAACAAGTACCTTATGTGGAAGAGTATGATTTTGCCAATCATCAAAGGTCATAACTTGGAGGGTTTCATAACTGGAACAAAGGTCTGTCTCTCTGAGTTTCTAGCTGTGCAGAACACTTCAAACCAAGGTGAAGGAAATGAAACCATTACCACTGAGGTTGAGGTTTCTCAGAATCCAGAATACCATCAGTGAGCTACAGAGGACAATGAAGGGAAACATAACAATAGATCAATATCTGAATATACTCAAGCAAATAGCAAACAACCTGGAAGTTGCTGGGAAAGCCGTGTCACAGGTTGATCTGATCACTCAAGCCTTATCTGGGCTTGACGATGAATACACCCCTATTGTGGTTCAAATAGATCGGGATAATGTCACTTGGCAAGAATTGGAGTCCATCTTGATGACCTATGAAAGCCGGCTAGAGTATCTTAACTCTGTGAAGAATGGCATAGGTTCAATCAACATAAGCCTCAAGCTAATGCTGCTCAAAGGTATTCACCTAATAACTTTAGGGTTGGAAGATCATCTCCAAATAGAGGCTCTTATAATAGAAGAAGAGGAAAAAACAGAGAAAATTATCAAGGTGGCAACAGAAACAACTATCAAGGAGGAAATTACCAAAATGAGAGCAAAGGAAATGAGCCATATCATATTTGTGGTAGAGATAATCATATAGCTCCAGAATGCCGCTTTAGATACGATGAAAGATATATTGGCTACAAGTATCCACAGGACCAATGAGGATCTTCCTCAGCTTACATTGCAACATCTAATACAGTAACTGATTCCACTTGGTATGCAAACTCAAGGGCAAGTCATCATGTGGTAGATTCCAAAGAGGGTGTGTTAGGAGCAGCTAAATATAATGGCAACAACAGGCTCATGGTAGAAGATGGTAAGAAATTGAAAATCTCTCATATTGGTTCAATTAAAGTTGATATTCTTGATCATAAGGGTCTTGCAGTAAATCAGTTACTTGTTGTGCCACATAAAAAGAAAAAATTGCTAAGTGTTGCTAAACTGACCGCTGATAATAGAGTATTTGTGGAGTTTTATGCTAATTGTTGTTTTGTGAAAGACCTGCAATCTAGGAAGATTTTGCTGCAAGGGAAGCTTGATAAAGGCCTTTACCAGATTAACCTCTCAAAAAATCAGTCCCAAAATAGGTTTAGTTTTAATCCCAGCTCTTTTACTGTTAGTCATATTAGTTCTGCATCTAGAGATATGAAAGGAAATTGGATAACCTGGCATAGATGGTTAGGTCATTCATCACAGTCTGTAATTGCCAGTGTTTCCAAGAGTTGTAATTATATTCCAAATTCATATAATCAGAAACTCTTTGTGAGGCTTGTCAGCTTGGCAAATCACATTTGTTACCTTTCAATTCTTCTAGTTCTTATGCTAAGTCTCCACTTGATCTTATTTATACCGATGTATAGGGCTGTGCATCCATAACATCTACAAATGGATTCAAGTATTATGTTTTGTTCCTTGATGACCATACTAGGTTTACTTGGATCTTCCCACTGAGAACTAAGGCCGAAGTTTTAAATGTTTTCATTCAGTTCAAGAATCAAGTTGAAAATAAATTTGAGAGGAAAATTAAAGTTGTCCAGTGTGATTGGGGTGGTGAGTTCAGGCCACCAAAAACTTTGGCTGATCAATGTGGCATAGAACTAAGAGTGTCATGTCTATATACATTAATCTAAAATGGGAGAGCAGAGAGAAAACATAGACATGTTGCTGAGATAGGATTAACCTTGCTTGCTCAAGCCAAGATGCCATTATTTTACTAGTGGGAAGCCTTCTCTACTACTACATATATCATCAATAGATTACCAATCCCAGTTCTCAACCAAAAGACACCTTTTGAGCTATTATTTCAAAAGCCTATTGACTATAATAAACTGAAGATTTTTGGATGTTGCTATTACCCATGCTTAAGACCATATGAAAAACATAAAGTTTAGTTTCCATTCAACCAAATGTGTATTTCTTGGCTATAGTGGTCAGCACAAAGGATTCAAATGTCTCAGTTCAATTGGGAAGGTCTATATTTCTAGACACGTCATCTTTGATAAGTCTATCTTTCCTTCTGAAACTGGCTTTATAAACAAAAGATCCTTAACGGCCAATAACTCTTCTGATATATAATTATAAATAGTCTTCCATTCTGATATTGTTGTTACCACCAGTAATTCAACACCCTCAACAACTCAATCTAGTATGAGTCCATAGTAAGCATCTCAGCTAGCAAAAACTTCCTCTGTTGCTGAGTCTAATCATGGAGGTGAGAATAATATCATAGAAAGTGATACATAAGAAACTGAGTTGGAGGTAGTTGATGAAACACAAAATTAAGAAGGTAGCATTGTATGTGGTGGTAATGTGATCAGTACAGTGCAGAATAGACATCATATGATAACCAGATCAAAGGATGGAACTTTTAAGCCAAAAATTTATGTTGGAAAAATTGAAAATAGCAGTCAAAGTGCTTCAGAACCTAGTTCTATTAAAGAAGCCTTAAAAAATGAAATCTGGAGTAAAACAATGAAAGAAGAGTATGATACATTAATAAAGAATAGAACTTGGAGGCTAGTGCCTCGTTTGCGTAATTACAAAGTTATAAGCAACAAATAGGTTTTTAGAACCAAATTTAACACAGAAGGAAAGGTAGAAAGATTTAAAGCAAGATTGGTTGCTAAAGGATTCTTGCAAATTCCTGGTATTGATTTTAAAGAAGCCTTTAGTCCAGTTTTAAAGGCTTCAACCTTTAGAGTACTCACAATTGCTGTAACTAGAGGTTGGTAGATAAGGCAAGTTGATATCAACAATGCCTTCTTAAATGGCAAGTTAAGTGAGGAAGTCTACATGTACTAACCAGAGGGATTTCTGGATAGAAAAGGCCCGACTATGTGTGCAAATTGGAAAAGGCAATATATGGCTTGAGGCAAGCTCCTAGAGCATGGTAGGATAGTCTAAAGAAAGCTTTGCAGATATGGGGTTTCAAGCAATCAAAGGCAGACAACTCATTGTTTATTTTGTTTGAGAAATCATTTGTTATACTTGCATTGGTGTCTGTAGATGACGTATTTGTAAGTGGTACCAACAATATCAGAATTCAACAGTTTATTGAGCAACTCGACAAGAAATTTGTTTTGAAAGATATAGGCTAGCTGCATCAGTTTTTGGGAATTGAAGTGAACAGACACACAAATGGTATACATCTTACATAGACTCAATACATATCTGAGCTGTTAAAAAGATTTGATTTTGAAGTATTAAAGTCATCTGTAACACAAATGGAAGTGGGAAAAATGCTTTCTAAATCTGATGGTAAGCAACTAGTTAACCCCACAGTTTATAGAAGTGCTATAGGTGGTTTACAATACTTGGCACACCCCAGACCAGACTTTACCTTCTCAATTAACAGATTAAGTCAATTCCTTCAGTGCCCAACTGATGAACATTGGAAGGCTGTGAAAAGACTTTTTAGGTACCAAAAAGGGTCACTAAATCAAGGGTTACGGATTAGAAGGGATGATAATTTCATTATCATAGCATTCTCAAATGCTGACTAGGCACCATGCCCAGATGATAGAAGCTCAACGGCTGGATACTGTGCTTACGTTGGAAGTAGTTTGCTTGCTTAGACCTCAAAGAAGCAAAGTGTAGTGGCAAGATCAAGTACCGAGGCAGAGTATAGAGCTTTAGCTCTTGCTACCTCAGAAATAAGTTTGCTTCAGTCACTATTTTCTGAGTTAAACATGAAGGAATTAGTCCCTGTGTTATGGTGTGATAATCAATCGGCAAACGCTCTTGCATCTAATCCAATCTACCATGCTAAGACCAAACATATAGAGCTGGATGTACACTTTATTAGAGACAGTCATAAATGGAAGTCTAGAACTCAAGTACATGCCCTCTGCAGATCAGATAGCTGATATTCTAACAAAGTCACTTTCACATTCCAGATTCAATTATTTGAAGGATAAGCTTGGTTTGTCACATGTGCCATCCAACTTAAAAGGGGGAGTTAAAATTCAGCATCAGATCAGTGAAACCAAAACAGATGTGGAAGATGAAATACAGAACAGAGGCAAAGAAGAAAAGTAGTAATATAGTAATCATGGCTTTATTAGTTGATGACATTGCAATTGACAGAAATAGTACCTTATAAATATCTGCTTTTTGTTAAAGACTGAGGGCCACACAGTAGACAACAGCAATTCAATACAACATAATTTTAGGGCTCAGAAATAAGAATTTCGTTTGCATTATAGGAAAATATTTCTCTATAAATTTGTCTCTCGTAGAATTCTAGATTATTCCAATTGTATATATAGTGAGTGCTGTGAATGCAAAGTGAGAATCAATATCAATACAGAAATCATTTTCAGAAATTTGAGTCTACCAAATAAAAATAAATAAATAACCACATTGCAATTAAACAACTCACATTAATTCACAAATAAAGAGTACACATAGGGATGCATAACGAGCCGGTCGGCCTGCGGTTTGTCGCGTAAAAAATCCAAGCTGAGCCCGCTCGTGGCTTGTATTAGATTGGCCAAAACTCAGTCCAAGCCTTAAAATTGAGGCAAGGCCCAAGTCGACTGGGCCAGCGAGCTCATTTTGCCCATACATGCCGGCTCTTATTTATGGGTTCAACATGACTCATTGAGGAGAAATTGGTTGTTATATTAAAGTTTTTAGTATTTTCTTAATAAAATGAAAAATAAAGTTAACAAATTGAGCTAAACTCGGCTTGGAACTCAAATTTTTTTTGGCAAGCCAAGCTGAGTTGAGCTCGGGTGGTGCTTTTTTTGGCTCAAGACAAAAAAGCCTGAGCCGAGATTTTAGGCTCATGAGCCAGCTCGGCTCGACTTGTTTACATCCCTAAGTACACACAGGCAAAAAAATCTTACCTCTTGATCCTGGAAGACCATTTCTGATGAGTAATGTTCTCTTGACTCTTGGACTTCGTTGGCATGGTACATAGTGTTTCCGCTCCACACGAACCAGAAATGTGTAGCTCCTAGTCTATCATCGACATCCCTTGACAAACTCCATGTTGGTGACATCGACGCAAAACAGAACAGAGCTTATTATTTATCATTATTTTCGCTTTTGTTATGAACCAAAAATAACGTGAACAAAGGCTTTAAATAAGAGACCAGAAATCAATACAAAGAGGGATAGACGTATGGCAGTTTAGAAAAGACAACAATTTGTGTAAAGCTGTAATAAATTGAAAAATGATTTAGGCTTATCTAAAATATAGGTAAGCTTTTCAGCAACCACAGGAAAATGGAAAATTATTTTTTAAGAGAAAGATAGAGTCCTATGCAAGAAAATAGTAGGTTGAAGAATTTGGAAGCAGCTGGAAATGAGAGAGAGAGATCCTATGCTTCTGGCATAATAGTTAAAAAAATTTTATATATGTTTATTAGGTCACAATATCTAATTATTTGCTTATGAAACTCTTATAGTATATTTTATCATAAATCATTAAGGTATTTACAACGCAAAATTAGCCACACTTGCATGCCGACCCTAGTATAAATGAAATATTGGCGCTCAAAGTACAAATGGCGACTTGGAAATTGTAAAGAGAAGTTACTCCGATAATAAAGGCACGCTATGTAGCGATCGAAATTTTTCTACTTAAAAATCTTTATTTTAATCCACGTGTCGCTATGATGTGTCCAAATAAGTTTGAAAAGTCATACTTTGATGACGCGCCCGTTTAAGCCAAATGAAATATTATTATAAGAATGAAAAAATTGTAATCTAAAATCAAAACTACATTCGACTCCAACGATTGGAAATTACCGAATTAATTCCAATCGAGCCATCAACATTATACAATAAGAATTTCAACTTTTAATAATTTTTATTAAGTCAAAACTTCCAAAAGGCCAACACTTTAGTCCCAAGCCTCTTCCAATTACACACTATAAAAATACCCCAACTGACCATTTTCTCCCTTGTGAGCCAAAGTAGCAACCACCAATGTATTTCTCTTACTCTCTCCATCTTCTCATTCTTCCCATTTTCTTCAACAACAAAACTAACACTCATTGTTCTCCTACTTGCAAACAAATGAAACTCAAGACTAACAAAAGAGGGTCAAGCAATACATCAAAAATTTCCAACAAGAACAAAGTAACACTCCTCCCACTCTTCTACATTTATCCATTGTTCCTACAATGTAACTTAAGCCACCATATGATTTATACACTTCACTAACATTTCATACATACATTTTTCATTCCTTCATAAATATCAGCTAACCAAAAAAAGACAAAAAGAAAAAAAGGGAAAAATTCGAAAAAATCAGTGAACTCATTTGAAACCAAGAAGCCCAATTTTTGGCACATCTTCATTTCTTCACCAAACACCACAAAATGAGTGTCTATGGCTTCCTCTCGCTGAGAGGAAAACGATGATACCTTTACTTTCGCCGGAAAAACACCATGCTCGTCAGAAAACCACCGAGACCGTCAACCCCTTTCGTTCAAAACTACCACCACACTTTCAAAAATTTATATTTATGGGTAGAGCTCGTTGAGAGCTATCTTTTCCACCTATTACTTTTTCGATTTGCCTTAGTTTATTTATAAACTCACCTACCATTGATTTGACAACTACTCAACAATCACTACACATTTTATATTTTAATTAAATCTCCACCACTCATTTTCACTATTTATAAAGACTTTTTATAAATTCACTTTATAAACTTAACCAAATGGGCTCTAAATTATTATACAAATGTTATTTCACTTTGGTCCCTGAAAGTTTTAAAAACACTTAAATAAGTTCTAAACTAATGGTCAACTCAAGTCTTGACCCCAAGAATTTTCAAGACATCTAAATTAACCCTAAAGTTATTATTTAAATAAAAATTGGTCCCCAAACATTTTAAATAATTAATTTCGGCCCCCAAACTTTCGAGTTTTGCATAATTGGTCGCTAAACTTTCAAATTTTATATAATTAGTCCTTAAAACTTTTAATTATAATAACATAAGTCCTCAATTTATTAATTCAAATTAAATTAACCCTCAATCTATTCAAATAATTAATTTTAAAGTCCTATAACTTTTATTAATCTCTAACTTAGTCCTAAAATATTAATTATACCATAAAACCTTAAATTATGAATTCCAATCCTAATTAATTTCCTTTATTGGCTAGACGGAGAGCTTGGATAGTTGAGAAACTTACTTTTCAAGAATTTAGAGCTCGACTTGAAACATTACAAGGTAGATTCCTTATTTAAAAACTTTATTTTCTTAAACGTGCGCACTTATTTGATTCATATTATAATGATATGCATGAGTAATGTGAATTTGATGTTATTACCTATTAAAATGCATAAGTGTTATATGAACATATTAAAAGGTCTCGCCTATTAAGAGGCGCTTTATGATACTGACCTTTTAAAAGACTTATGAATTTTATGCTTATCAAAAAGCATATTAGTTTATATGGTTGTGTGTATTATTGTTATATGAATATGAATGGTGCGCGGGGTCTACTGAGTATTTAAAATACTCAATCTTTCCAATCTAATAAATTTCAGATTTCGGAGCCGGTGGTGAAATAACGAATGGTGGCCAATTAAATTATATTTTAAAAAATTAATCTTTTAGAAATTGTCTGTTAGTTATGGAAAAAACATTTAAGACCTCCACTTATTGTGTTACAATCGTCAAAGATTGATATTATATAGTTATCTTCCGTACTCGTCAAAAACTTACTTTATTGAATTTTATCTTTTTCAGTAATTTATTATTTCAAAAAGTTAATAAGAAGAGTCAAGTTAGCGACCCGAATACTTTTTCAAATTCAGGGCGTTACACGCTACATGGGAGATAACAATCATATGACGTGCCTCGATATACGCTATATGGCAATATAACACCGTATATTGTCATATGTATAGTACTAGGTCGTTTTTTGTGTATTTGAGTGTTTTTGTTTTCTTTTATTTCATTTTTTTAACCACAAAAGTAATTAATATAATCAAATGGAGGCAAAGTGCAAAAGAGGGTTTACTTTAGTAACAGATTTGGTTCTAAATTTAAAACCAGATCTGTTTAGGTGGCGTTGACTACGCCATATAAAGCAATGCGGCTGTATGGATATTCCATGCAGCCGCACAGGCCCTATGGTGCGGCTGCACAACCAAAATAGTGCGGCCGCACTGCCTTGGCTATGCGGCCGCACCGCCCGCAGCTGTGCCATGCAGCCTGGGTTGCGCCATGGGACCTGTGCGACTGCATGGAATATTAATGCGGCCACATAGTTCTAGGTGGCACAGTCAGTACCACTTAAATAGATCTGATTTCAAATCTGAAATTAGATCTGTTATTATAGAAAATCTAAAGTGCAAAATGATTAAAATGTATTATTTGTATAAATAAATCCCAAGACCTATGAGTCTCAATTCTGAAAAACCTTTCACTATTAATTTGTTTTTCAAATTCTTTAGATTTTAGTCCATTTGCTATCCCCGTTCGTTGCACGGGGCTAGTAATATATATTTATTATATTTATATATATAATACTAGAGTCGTTAATATTTTTTGTTTTCGCACTTTTTTTTTCATTTACTAAAATTGCCATCCCATCTTAATCATTTAATAATTCTCTTGAAGACTTTATTTTATTTTATTAATTAAATATATGTAATCAAAATTAATATTTCCAAAATTATTTCTTATTCTAAAATTAAATTTTCCGTTTATTTCTACAATCTCGGTGTTAGTGTATCAATCCCCCAAGCAAATTCATTAACAATTTTATTTCCAAAACTCCAAATCGATTCAATCAATGATTTTCCCAAATCCAGCAAACAATCCCACATCAGTTTCAATCCCGCGTCAATCGCAGTATGGATATTGGTTCACATTTTCAGCAATAAAATTGGGTATATTCATCTTCCAGATTCTTCACTGCGAATCTTTGCACTCAGTCCCAATTGGATTACCCGGAAACAAAAATACAATATTGGTTTCACGTAATTATTGGGCTCTTGACGAACTCTGCCTCCGGGATGTGATGTCAATACAACCAATATACAATAGTAGCATTATCAACTTAATCTGAAAATAGTAGAATTATTCATCCAAAAAGATGGAGCAAACTGATGGTATCAGGCTTCTGATTTGTGCGTAAATTTTTCTCAATCATTTCTGTTTTTGCAAAGCTCAATGTAATAAGTACCACACCCGACTTCCATACTAATTTACCTTGTGTACATTAATTTACATTGTACTTGCTATAATTCATTGTGTGTTGGAATCGATGCCTGAATATTGAAATTAGTCTGAAATTGCTCATACTAATCAATATCTGTTTCTGGCTTTAATATTTTACTTCATCTATCTTTTCCAGCTTTCACTCAGTTAGTGTGCCTTAAATATATAAAAGTTCAATTTACAGATTCAAGCATATTCCCAACTGCATCTGTTGTTCTTGCACTTGGCATTCTCACAGAATGTGTTAAGGTTGTGCATCTTAAGGGCCCTCTGTTTCAAACTTCAATACACTCTTCTTAATGTTTGATTAAGTGTTTCTGAATTGACTTTCTCAATGTTGGTTGTGGCATTTTATAATGTCAATGCTGAAACTAAATTCGCTCTTTATCATTCTTACATGTTTCAATGGTACTCATAACATTCATTTCAATCTGAATGTTCTCTTATTACATGGGCATCCATCTTTGAACTTAGTTGAAATATCATATGTTTCCATGTGCTTATTGTTTCCTAGGAAAACAATTAAACAACGCATCTTACAGATTCTACATGAGTGGATGATCTGCTCGGATTTAAGACCCCTAACTGCATTTATTCCGTTTAGCATACTGCATATTGCTACTTTACTGCCGGCAGCTACTCAATGGTAAAATTCATATCATCCCAACTCAATTTATGGTGAAAATTTGATAGTTTAACTGAAAGAGTCTTTATTATTCTCATGAATTTTTCAAAATTTGTACAGTTTTCTGCCAGATCCAAGGATGGATCCAGTATCCCGGACATCTTCTGGACTACAGAGGCAGATTCTGAGGAAGTGTACTCAAGATACTTGAATTCTTTAAGGCCAACTCCTGGTGGTGATGGGGATATTGATAGCCTGATGAATGGCCCTATAACGAAGCAGCTAACGGTTATCCCAACCAATGTCTGGTGATTGCATTTACCACTATATATGGCTCAATATTTTGCACTTCTGGTCAGTCACAGAATTTTCTATCCATCCATTCTAGGACTAATGACATGTTAGATTTGCAGTTGGGGAGGGCAATCTGATCTTTCTAGGGTCATGTACCTAAGGTTGGTGTAAGTGGCTTATTCTGTCCAAATTCCAATTATGCTTACTGTTGATACATTCAAAATGGTATAAGTGACATTTAATCTGTCCTATTTTTATTGGTAATTGACATTTATTTTGTCCAATTTTATTGGTGATTTTATTACTTTCCATGATGGTAATTTATTAGATTGTTTTTAATGATGTAAACTTTTGTCAAATCATTGATTAGTTTTTAGTGTGAATAAATAGTCCGCAAATTGTTAGATGAAAATGTAGTTGGTCAACTCCGTGTGAAGGGCTAGTTAGTGATTGTATTGTAAGAGATTAGTAAAATGTAATAACAACTTCTCGTAATTCACCGGACGGCAAGCCAACTCAGTTGGCGTGAGCAGTGTATACATTTGAATGATAATGAGAAATGAGTTTTCCCTTCCAAAAAAAATCAAAATTCAAAATCCTCCGCATCTTCGTCATCATCAAACCAAATGCAATCCAATTCGGAACCGTTACTCCTTTTCTCTGCCACTTGGGGAGGATTCTTACGATCATCATCTTCATCTAATTGGGTTGGCTTCTCGTCTTCATTTTTTACTGATGCCGACTTCTTACGGAAAACCTTACAGACCACCCATTCGGATTGATCACGAATAAGCTGCAAGTTAATAATTAATTAGAACCTACATATTTCAGGATTAAATAATAAATATATAATAATATCCTCACTCACGTCATTTTGGCCAGGAGATTGGTAAACTTGAAATTCTTGCATGTGCCAGGAACTCTTGCTTCTCTATCTGGGTCAAGAAATACCACTTGTTTCTTCCCAGCCCACCTTCATTGCCGTCTAAAATTAAAGATTAACCCCTCATCAACAAATTAATTCAGATATAATAAAAAAATTAAATAGAGAGATTAAAGATTAATTAAGAAAATGAACTAATTAATTACCGCATAGTTCACCGGGGCTATACGAGTTGAATTTAACATCTTCTACAGCGTCAATGGCCGGAAGATTTTTGATTTTCAGTGCCAAGTAATATAGTAAATCTTGATCAGTTGGCTTGAAAATGGAGTCCCGGGGCAATTTTTTATTCTCAAACTCCGGGTACATTATAATGGGAGATTCTTGCTGCAGGCAGGCCATCGAAACTTCTCTGGTCGCCACCGTGAAGAAAAATGGACTCACGGAAGTCATGATCAGTAGAGAAGGGGAGAGAGAGAAAAGTTTTTTGGGGGTGGTGGTTGGAGGGGGGTTGGGTGGCGCAATGGGATGAATATTCATATTCATAAGAGTTGAAATGGGCTGAATAACGGAAACTGATCTTGATTCTTGAATGGCGGTTGTTAAATTAGTAATTCATCTTTTCTCACGGGTTAAAGTATGTAGCTGATGAATAATTTATTTAAAGGCTTGCGACCAAACTGACTAACATGTAGTAATAATAAAATAATTATGAAATCATACACAGGGACGGAGTTAGGACGCCAGTTTACTGTTAGTCCAACTATTTTTTTCTGAGTTGTGTTACTTAAACAAAATAAGATACAAAAACTTAAACAAAACTGACATATGACATCATCTTATTTTTCAACACATCACATTACATCACATTTTCATCAACGGTTATCACATGAGCCACATCTCCATTTTGTCACTTTTTTGTCCACTCATTTGTCCAAATAGAATTTTTCTTTTTCCCTAGCCCAAACATATTAAAACATATACTTTTTTTCCCCTTAGAGGTTTTGCCCATGGAACGGGGGAGACCTCCCGTGAATCCGTCTCTGACCATACATGTCTCACTAGAAATGATATAATATAGACGTATGGTGCCATAATCACACCAAGCAGTGATGTGTTATAGTATCATCTATTGATGTGACCACACTATTATCTCTACAAATCATATCAATAAATAATATTATGTCATATACCATCTATCTATGTCATAACGGCACCAAACATTTGGTTAATCAAAATCACATTTCACAGGGGTAAAATATTTTAAATTTTAAATTGCATGAAGCATGTGCTTAACACATGTTTTCATATTGATATTGTGCATTTTTTTTTAATTCAAACATTGAATAAAAAATTCAAAATTGATTATCTACAAAATTCTATATGAGCTTTACATCCAACATTGTATAAAATAATGAAACATTCACGTCCGGATTAACTTTGTGTTTCGAATATGAATGGTCTAATGTAGAATGATTAATTAAATTTAAATTTAATATGAATAATCTTATACACACTTCATAGTATACCAAGAGTTTGTGTATTTAAGTATAAATTATCATTATTATAATGATGATTATAATAAATAAACTAAGAGTAGTTTAGGTTTTTCATATAAATATATGCATGAATAAGGAAATCAAAAGATTTTTCTTGATTTATACTTTTATATATGAGTCATTATATTACTATTACACGTTTTGTTTCTCCCACTATATTTTTTTATTTATTTACTTAAACATTTACAAGTAAATTTCCACCTAATTAACCTTATTGGTTCGGCGACCTACTAAATTATTATTATAATCCTAAGTTAATGTAAGTTTTTGGATCAAGTTTATTAATATATATCCGAATGAGTGCATAGACACCAATTCATGGGAAATGTTGTGACGTCTCCGCCAACGGTTAGAAGTTCTAAATTGCTGGTACCTCTTGGCATTTGTTGTGTCTGTTCATTGGCACATTTTGGCATCTTATAAATAGACCTCCTCACTTGTGCATTTTCATTCAACTTTTCCTTTCCAAAATACAAAGAGAGTTCGTGACAATTTTAGTTCGACGTGTCTTGTAGTTTGAAGTGCTTCTACCACAAGTCGTTCACCGTTGTATTTTGAGAGACGATTGCCGATCAACCGTAAGCACCTAGGCGGGGCAAAAAGGTCTTAAAGACATAGAGTCGAACTCTAGCCTCGGCGTTTTTTCATACTAAATTCTACATTATTTATTCTACTCGGTTTAAGTAAGTTTACGGTTTAGTTTCGAATATAATTTACACCATTTTTTATCTCTATTTTTCCAACAAATATATATATATATATATATTGAAGAAGATCAAGGGACTTATCATAGTGGTAAAAGTCACCCCCTCCCCGATAATTTGACCCGCTTTGAGTTATTATCTCCATGCCTTTGATTCTCCAATTGTGGACTGAAGAATATATCAGAAAAAAAAAGGAACGAAAGAAAAGGTGGGGAGGCGGGGTTAGAAGTTAGAACTTTCAAGTCCAGGAGATGAATCTATATAACGTAGCCAAAGTTAAAATTAATATTTGACATCATAATTTATGCAAGAAAACATTTTGGAAAATGATGCTTGTTTGTTAAAAATTTGTAATTTAGGCCCTTGGGGTTGCAGTTAAAGAATGGGCAGGTGGTTGAATTCGTGTTTGAAAAGAAAGATAACTAAGATTGGAATGTATTTTTGAAAATTACTATTTTTAAATGTTGGCTATAATTGTAAAATTATTGCGGTGCTCTAATTAAATATCGTAAATTATGAGTGGTGGGCAGATTGATTTTTGTAACATTTATATATAGATGGATATAGAGTGATGATAATTAGTCGAGTGAAAGTGAAGAGTCCGTGTATATACGACACAATATTTTGCTATTCAGAAGTGCAATTAGTAGTCTTGATATCCCGCCATACATTTGATGTAATTATGCCGTCACATCAAGGCCGGACATGAAAACAAGCCCAACATGTTGGTGCTAGGGCCCAAAAATCTAAAGGGCCCATTTTCTGATTTTTCATGCTATCTATTCCTTTTTTTTTTCCGTAGCCCATTTTGAAGCCCACTTTTAGCTTAAATCTTGAGCTCTAAAACTCAAGATCTATTTATGGGCTTATATCGCTTTTGACTTTCAATTTGAATGATTTGGTTGGAATTGCTTTATCTTATTTATATGCCTAAATCTTCATCCCTTTATATTTAGCTTAAAGACTACTCCTTGGAACTAAAAAAATTTTTTTTTTGGGAGAGATAGGTGTCTGATTTTATTCTTACATCGTGGGTAACTATTATAATATGTTGTTTAGTAGTATTTAAAAAATAAAAAAATCATTAATTTTTTTATGGACCCATTTTTTAGACTATACTTAGGGCCCGGTTTACGACAGGTCCGGCCCTGCGCCACATATAGACATCTCGCGGGGGAGATTATATTTTTAGTGCAATTAGTGGATCTTTTTGAAAAATAGAACTCTTCCGCATTGTCGCATCTCATTTCCTTACTAGTGGTACTTGAATGAATTGTATACCCTCTATTTATTGGTTCGGCGACCTACGGCGTGATTTCTTTTGAAAATAAATAAATAAATAAAAGAAAACAAAAACTCTGGTAATAAAATATAAAAGATAATTCAAGAACGTATATAGGGGTACATATGTATTAGAAATAAATAAATTAATATCACCACGCATTTACATTTATTTCTTTTATTTATATATTTATACATATATATTGTTAGTTTAGAAGTCTTTTATTTATATATTTATACATATACATATATATATTGTTAGTTTAGAAGTATTTAGATTGCACATGATATTATAATCACGTTATTTTATTTATTTATTTATTCATTGTTTGTGATCTAATAGTTAACCATAATCCTTGTTGAGTTATGCTATTTGAACAAAATGACAAATAAAAAGTTAAATAAAACTAACACATAACAAAATCTTATTTTTCAACACATTACTTTTACATCAATGATAATCACACGGGTCACATATCTATTTTGTCACAATTTTTGTCAATTTTTTTATCCAAGTAGAATTATTCATCCTTATTTATTAAAACGGTCAAGCAACGAGTGGTTTTATACCCCTTATTTATTTCGGATGTACCGAACTTGGATATTTCCTATGAATAAATTGTCTTTCTTCAGGACAAAAAGGATCAAGCAACCTTCCATATATTAAGATATTTTATCAAATTATCTATATTATATGATCAATATTTAGTTTTATGAATTATGATAAATAATAAGGAAAAATAAATTTTCGTTTCCGTTGGCATCATATTACAATATTTATAATGTACATTAAATTGAAAGCAATTAAACCGATCTAGCATCATATGGTATAGCATCATATAATGTCATATATCATATGGTGCTAGATCATTTTTACAATTAAATGACATCATAAAACAAATAAATTTACTTACTCTATGATATACAGCGGAAGATGGACTACATAGTATGAAAAGATTGTTAGCTTGATGGTATTGTGTAGTAACATATATTTTTATAATTTTTTTTTTATGAATATATTAGATCGTCATAAATGATGTAAATTATAAAATCATAATAATCTATATTATTATTAATAATAAAAGAACTTTGTATGACATAGTTTTTCTCGCCACTGGTCTAGCTTCATAAGGATTCTGATCACGTCACTAATGACATCATCTGTAAAATTATATGTATATATATATATATATATTTTCGTGAATTATCTACTTCAGTACATCTTCCTTATCTTTTCATAAACTATATCTTCCTTATTTTTTTCATAATTATTTGTCCTAAATTATATCCTTTGCCATCAAGCAAACTTGAGTTCTTAGGGTTTTGGTTGATTCAAATTTGGGTTTTATTTGATAATGTTTGAATTTTTACTGATTTCTAACTTTATACCATCATGTCTCTCAACTTTTCTTAATAGTTACTTGATATTAAATTTGTTAATAGCTACTTGATGATAAATTTGATAGCAACAATCAACTTTTGAGTTATCCAAAATAAACATGTTGTACTATTTTTTAATTTTCTATTGGCAGTTGAGTTATTCTAAATCTGAACTTACTATATTTGTACTCTTCTTATCTTTCTAATGAATTGTATCTATTCAATAATAAAAAAGACCTCCGTGAGGTTTCACCATTTTTTTTTAAATTTTTGGCATTAAATGTATGAGTAGAGTAAGTTGGTGGATTTTGAATTTGGCAATACTGAATAATACTCATTTCTTGAAATAAAATGTTATTTTCTTTGTGATAAATTGTCAACATTTTATATCATTTTCTTGACTCTAAATAGCACAAACTGACAACTTTTAATTATAATTTTAGTTATCACTAACATACTCTAAGAGAAATTAAAAGTAATGAATCATGCGGTTGTACAACAAGAAATCTGGGGGTTTACCCACACATATAAGTGTGGGTAAATATATAGTTATGTGTGGGTAAAAACATTTACCTACACATAATGTAAGTGTCAACAAGCGTCTCTATCGGTCCGTAGAGGAAAGTTTTTACGCACACATAGGTATATATGAGGGTAAATATTATACTTTTACCTACACATATATGTGTAAGTGAATATTGTCATATGTGTGGGTAATGAGACTGCCACGTTAGCAATATCGACGTAGACGATGACGTGGACGATGACTTGGGGGTTGAGGTGGCAGGACTAGACGATGAACTGTCAATGACGTAGACGTTGACGTGTCACGTGACGTGGACGATGACATGTCACGTCACGTGTATGCTGACGTGGATAGTGACGTGTAAATTATTATGTGTGGGTAAATAATAAGATCATATGTAATTAAAAGTCAGTATATTGTGTAGGTAACAATATATATGTGTCGGTAAAAGTTTATTTATGTGTGGGTAAAAGACATTAAATGTGGTTAATAATTTATTCATATGTGGGTAATAATTAGCTTTTGCTTTTCTTTTTCTTTTTTTCATTTAAATATATAGATTATGCCTATAAAAATTTTGTAAAATTATAAATAAAATGGTTGAATAAATATTCCAAACACTAAGGACATATATTCATATCACAATGTTATCTAACGGGAATTGTCAGACGTGTGCTCTTCCGATCTTGAAAATAAGTTCAACAAAATAAAAAATAAGTCCAACAAAATCAAAAAGTAGTATCACTGCAATTAAAATTACATCAATAATAGGATCTACTAAGTTGTGCCATAATCAGTTTGAGATGCTTGGTTCAAAGACTATATAGTAATTTCCGTTCTACTCACCATTAAAATGGACATATTAACTAGTTAAGAATTCACTGGCTAAGAATGAGTTTTTGAGAGATGGGATTTTGTTGAATGGTAAAATAGATAATAATAGTGGTGAAATGCATCCTAACAACCGAAAAACTGCATCCGGAGAAGGTCTTCCCTCCAGTCAGGGCGAGGAGGGAGAGTTGGATTCTGAAAATAACGATTTTGAGGACATCCATTGTGGTAAGTTCTACTTTTGGCAGACGGAAGATTTACTTTATGGGGATTTTGCATGGTTTCACTAATATATAATAATGAATATATTGTGAGAACAAACCGAACTGTGTAACAGCTGCTCTAAATGATAACTATTACATTGCTAGTTGATGGAATATGTATTCTGAGGCAAGTGGATAGAGTATGCACTTAGTGAGGATTTGGCACTATCGGTATGCTATCATGTAATCACTATCGGTATGCTATCATGTAATCAGAAACATATAGAATCCTATGAAAGGTACACTTACATTGGATGCATCATGGAAACAACGTTTGATGAATTTCTGTTAATGCATGAAGTTTTTGCTAGTACTGTTATGTACCAATGTCTAGCATTCTTTCTAAGCACTTGCAATGAATGGTTCTAAGTCCATATTGCTATTGATGAAATGATAATGCAGTTAACTATCATGTTTCTTAATTTTGCATTTATTAATTCTCTTTACCATTCATCTTGTAAAAGCACGTAATTTATGTTAGAAGCTGCTTTTGTCATGAGGAGCGTAAAAACCATAACAGAATGAGAAAGAGAAGACTGCCCTTTCTTTGCAATTTCAAACCAAATCAAATTGTCCATGTAATTTTGAGGTAGTTGAGTTATGGATTTGAACTTTGACTTAAGAAAATATTTCAGCTTAACAAACTGATGGTAGGCAATAGGAACAGACCCCTAAACGCTTTGACCTTAATTGGTGTCAAAGAATTCTTCATGAAGGCCAGTGAGAAGATTATAAACTCATCAAGCATATATATATATATATATATATATAGAAACACACGTATATATATGCACAACAAATTTGTATTTATATGAATATAATATGAAGACAAAATGATTAACTGTGGCTAGATAGAAAGACCCACACATGCATCATCATCAATTTAATGAACTTGACTTGTTCAATTTTTTTAAATTATATATGTAACTTGGCTCTTTATATTTATATTGGTTCTATATAAACTAGTTGATCTCTTTTATTTGATAGTATAAATCGTTCATTTTTATCAAAAGAAACACTATATGTATCATATTTTTAGGAATTCACATATTGGTCCTCATAACCTGCATAATAATTGATCAAACAAATAGTTGTACTGGAAGGTATTTGATTTTTTGTTAGACAAGTACAATAAAAAGTCGAGCATCAATTTAATATTTGGGCCATGTATTGAGAGGAATGATGTAAATTTCCCCAGCTCTTGATTTCATGCGTTTTCTCATATTTCACAAGTTGAAATGAATGAATGGCAATAAAAAAAAAAAAGATAAATGTCGTTTTGAGTATTAAGATTTTGTTGACCTTACTAGATATAATTGGTGATAAAAATTTCAGTCTCTACATCCACTATATGAAGGAACACAAATAAAGATTTGACACATAAAAGGAGGATTTCTACAATCAAGTTATAGAAGTATAAAAATCAAAATCAATCTCAGAACCATCATGAAAAATTAATAAACAACTAAATTCTCAGAACCATCATACTTAAAAGGCCATTTCCTTGAGTCACAGACTTATAAACATAGCCATTTTTCCCCTTTTCAAGCAAAGCAACCATAACTTTAATAATTAAAAAAAAAAACTACATTTTGAATATATTGCCATCAAATTTATCAAAGTTAATTTGACAAATAAGATATGAGAAAACCAAATGACATCTGCAGAAAGGTATTGAGATATCAGCATTTGAAAGGATTGTGGAAATTTTTTCCTCACAATCAGGATAAACCCTTTTGCGGGTAATGATTGACATGATAATACTAGTATGTGTTAATCCAGCCACATTCAATTTCTTGTTTGGAAATGCAAGTTAAAAATTGTTGCATTGTGTTGAAAATCTTTTCATGTTGGTTTCCTATTAAATCAAGATAATAGGAGAGTTCAGGGATGAAAATATTCTTTTCTGTTTTAGTTCCTGAGGTTGTTGCAATTTCAGTAAAAGATTGGCTTGTAATCCTACTAGGAGGAATACGTTGCACATTTTGTGAAATAAAGATTTTTTCTTTTTCAAAAACCTTTTTAATTGCCTTTTCTCCTTTCAAGAAAGAATTAAAACCTTTGATTGAAGGTGTTCCACAGAATTTTGGGAAATCTTTTGTTGTATCTTGGATTTCATCTATAGCAGCATAGATTCTATAATTTGGTCCATTAAAAAGGACAAAGCATATTGGAGTCTCCTGGTCAGTCTTTGTTTTTGTTGAATTTTACCAGATTTCCTTAGAGATAGGAAATATTCAAACAAAAAGTTCACCACATGAATCTTTTTACCAGAGTCATTGTGTGATGTTGGAAGTCTCCATAAATTGTCAACTAGACAAAGTTCTTCTTTGCTAAGAAGGTGTCTTCTTTTGTCAGTATAGTTTCCAGATTGATTTGGATATACTGGAAGAAGAGATGTTCCAAACTGGAGTTTTTCCTGCTGGGTTTGAAGAGTGGGACGGTTGCCCTGAGCCTTAGGATGCATGTTGTAATTTTCTACTTTCCTGCAAAACAATCACAACGAAGTATCATTTGTTTTGTTCAAAGAGCTTAATATATCTGGATAACATATCAGTAATCTGATTGTTTGATCCTTTAATATGTTCCCATTTGATTCTAAGACTACGATTAAGGACAAATTCTTGAAACTTTAGCCTCCTGTTGGAGGTTAATTTCTTTTGTGATTTGTTCTGGCTATATTTTTCTATAGCTTCACAATCAATGTGAAATGTTATTTGTTGTTTAGATATTATGAAGAGTGCAAAAACTTCAACAACATAATTGATAGATTTCCTGATGCATCAACATAGGTTAGTGCATCTCTTGGCTTCAGATTTTGAATTGTCTGAGAATCTGATGGATTTTGAATTGTCCATTTAGAACTAGCATGAAATGTTGAAGGAGTAATTAATGGTGCCAAAAATCTTACACTAGAAGATTCTAGTGCAATAATGATACCATCAATTTTCAATCTGCATCTAGTGCTAATGTTATTCATAAATGTAACCTAACAACCAGATTGTTACCAATCCAATCATCAAAACCTTTGGTTTGGATGACAAGTTTGACGTGTTGAATAAATTCTAGAATTGTTTTCAGGAATTTATCAGGTGCAACATATGCTACGCCAATATTATTGTTAAGATCAATTTCAGTGATTTCAAAATTGGCTTGTTCCATGTGAGGAAATTGTGTGTCAAGGAGTGCAACAAGTGCTTTAGATCCAAGTCTTTTTTGTACTAGAACTTTGAATCCAATGACAAGTAGTCTAAAATGAATTATATTGTGACCATGTCTTAATAATTCTTTGGCAAAAGTGTTATTCATCAAATCAGGAGTTACTTGAGTTCCTGTTGGGACAACAAGTATTTCTTCCCTTGTATGATGATATAAACCAGTTTGAGTTCCCAATAATCCTTTCGGATAAAGGGTTGAAGGGTTCATAAGTTGTCGTTTATTATTTGAAAAGATATTTCTTGATCTTTCCAAATCAGCAATTTGTTCTAGATAACATCTTAAGTCAACTAGCTTAACTTGAGATTTACAGATAACCATTGATGCTGATACAACTCTCATTGCTATTCCTTCCAACTACCTACTCTACTCATCAAGCCAACCTCTAATCCTGGTGAGATAGAGTGCTAGGGGTGTACTCAGGTGTACCAGGTGCATATGGAGAAGGTCCATATACCCCAGACTCAGCATCAGGTACAACTCGGTCTAACTCTAACTCTATCTCCATAGGCTCTTCCCCTGGCAATGGAGCATGCGCTAGCTCTGGTGGAAAGAGTCTCCCTGAACTCATCACAAGCTCATCACAGAATGTCGGGAATTCAACATCTACTCTCCGACGCCTCCTTAGATCCTCGAAAAACTCAGAAATCAGTGGCTGTCTGCCCTCAGGAAATACAAATATCAGGTGGTCAATAGAGGCTGTATCATCAGTAGGCAAGTCACAGGATAAGGCATCATGGCGTGCCATACGGTAAGCCAAGATATTCTTTGACATAGTCCTAGCCGGATCAAACTCAAATGACAAGTATCTATCCCAAACAACAAAAACCCTCTCGCACATACCTCTAGTCTGAACCATGTTTGAATTTGCTATCAAAGTCCAGTTAGGTAAATTTATCATTATTTCTAATAAGTTCCCAAGGACTAAAACGAATAAAGAAATATAATGTAAAATCATTTCTTGATTATCCTCACTCAATTTATCTACAAGTATGCCCAATTATGCTCGACTTGGTTACTTCTCAAATAGGGTATAATAAATTTTTCGTCTCAATAATTCATAACATCATATCTCAAACATGTACTCGAATTTCTCAACATAAATATTTTCTCAAAATAAATATCTTTCTTTACCTTCAGAGTCGGCGGAGGGAGAGATGTCAATGGCACTTCCAAAATTCTGAAATTTAATTTTTTTTCGCGGGTCTACAGAAACGTCGACCGCGCTCTGATACTAAGCTGTAACGCCCCCGCTTCTGGGTATCCGAGACGTTAACAAATTTTTCTCTCTTTTAAATAAAATAAATCAAAATGAATCAAGAGTGGATGTAAAGCGGAAAATATCTTGATTCAAAAGTGGTAATATAAAAGATAATTTGTCAGTGATAAGTCAAACTGTTTCACACGACATCAAAAGTTTTCCAAATACTTAAACAAAGTTCGAATCATTCAAAATAAAGCTAATTTAATTTATTTTGAAAGCCACAATTGCTCAAGGCGCCTCCTCTGACTCCAAATCTGCAAAATATTAGTTTTGAAAGAGATGATTATTTCATAGAAATACTCAATAGACTCAGCGCAATATTAACCAATTTATACTACAAGCATACATATAAAAATGCAATTCACATATCATAAGTCTCTACTAAAAAATAAGCATTGTATGGTAAATACTAGCGCGAATAGTACATCATAGCATGCATACAAAATCTGTGCATAGCAGTAAAGCATATGCAAAAGTCAAGTCTCGTCTAGTCTCAAGCATAAAGCAATTAAGCTCATGCAAATAACATATAATAACATAAATCACATATCCATGTGCAATTCATAGAACAACCAATTAATATTAGCGCTATATTTGAGAAAATATCTTTAGAAAAGAGTCTACCTCAAACTTCACCGAGTCGAGCTAATGGGCAAGGCTTACTCACTTTATTCTTCACTCCTCGCCTATAAAAGAATATAAAATTCAAATTAAGATTTTTTGGTGAAATGAGCTATTTATAAAAGGAATTATTTTTTAAAACTAAGTTATAATAAAATAATTATATGAAATGCTTAAGGGTGTAGTGCCTAATGTGGTTAATACCCAAAAGTTAAGGAAAACTAGAAAATCAAGAACTAAACAAAATTTGGGTATAAAATAAATGAATTTATTTAAACTAATTTAGAAATCCTTAAAAATTCAATAAATCCAAAAATTAAATTTTAAATAGCTAAAGTCATTAAATCTCATATTTAATAAAAATAGGGCTTTAATTAAAATTAAGTATAAACTAATTTATGAGTTTAAATGAATAAAGTCTAAACATAAACTAAAATTAAAATCTTATAAACTTTCAAGGCTAGTTCGGAAAAATCCCAAAATAAGAGACTAAATTAATTGAGCATAAAAGTTTATAAGCTAAAATAAACAAAACGCAAGTTTTTGGGCCCATCCAGAAGGAATCAAGGGTTTGAGGGCCAAAAGTAACCGAATCAGAAGCTTTTATGCTTACTTAAACAAAACAGAAAGTTTAGGGCTTAAATGAAATGACTTAAAACATTGGGACTGAAATTAAAATATCAAAATCATACATAAATTACTCCCTAGCTCCCATTTCAGTCGAGAAACAAAGAAGCAAATCAGGGGAGCAAATGGAAGAGAAGGGGCAGCTGGCTTCGCCCCATTCGCCAGCGACACCGTGCCGGAACGCGTCGCCTGCGACGACAATGGCCGTGAGGGGCGATTTTGGGTGCAAGTGTGGCGGATTCGGGCTAGATATAGGAGTTGCTCGGTCGAACCCGTCCCAAAAATCTGAAAAATTTCTGGGTTAAGTTACCTAAGAATGAATGTAGATGCTTGGGTTAGGTTCCTAGATGCGTGGTGAGTTGAAAGAGTAGATTTTTGGGCGAAAATGGCGGTGGTGTTGGCCTCGGTGTTGGCGGCAAAGGTGGTGGTGGTGGCGCAGGGTGGTGGTGGTTGGACTTAAACCAAAAATGTTGTTTCCTTTCCCTTTTTCCACTGCCTGAAGAGAAGAATGCCTAAGTGTTTAAAGATTTTATGAAATTGCTTGATTCTTGTATGGAGGCAGTGTGTATGTATCCTATATTATCTATGTTAAATGTCTAGAATGGATTTTGCAAGGGATGAGTTCAGTGTGTGTGTATGACTGGGAATTGAAATTTAAGGTTGAATCTTTGCTTTGAAAATTCTAAATGAAGAAGGAAATGTGAGTGTATGTAGAAATTGTTCAAATACAGTGAGGAAGAATGAGGAATGTTGGAGAGGAGGGAGAGAGGTGGGGACCTTGGGTATTGTTGTTGGAAGTGTTGGATTGGAAATTATATATACTAGTATTTTTAGTATAGGGTTACATGGATAGTGAGGGTTGGAATGAGGCATAACCAAAATGGTAAAAATGAATTCTTGGATTTAAATTTTTTGTAGAAGTTGGCTAAACCTAAAAAAAATTTGAAAAATATTAATTATGCTAACTTATTTAAATGGCTAGTTAAATGGTAAATAAATAAATAAATTCTTATTTAAGATAACTCTGTATTATGTATAATTAAATTAAGTTAAAGAATTAAATTCAAAGAAATTGGTAGCGACGCGACTTAAGAATTTGAAATTGTAAGATTTATAGTTTTAAAATTTTCGGTCGCTACACTTGGTTTGGAAATGAACTTATTTTCTCTTCGTTTCTTGCCTTTGAAGTTCGGATATTCCGATGAAAGCGGATTCCCTTCCTCTCATCGCCCTTCCCTGTCGGATCGACTAGATGGGTCGACCCCCAGATCTCATCGGTCATCTAACTCCCTAACTTCCTACATTCTCACTTGAGGGGGATCAAAGGAGATGAGTTATTCTCATAGCTAAATGCCCAAGTTGGGCAAGTATAAAGGGTCAACAGACTGTACTCGCCCTTCGTCCCTCTTACATTCAACGGAAGCTATAGCAAAGAAAGCAGCCATGAATGACTTTTGTAAATTTTGTATGATTTTTTAGACTTTTGTGAATTTATTGGGATTTAATTAGAAGACTTATGTGGACTTTTATTTAAAAACTTTGCAAGACTTTTTGAAACTTCAAACATTAATTTTCAAAAATAAAAACTATAAAAATATACAATATTATGTCAGACAACTTTTTTCAAATGACCAAATCAAGAATACAAATTAAAAATTCATATTTTTCAAATCTATAAAATTATTTTAAAAAAATGAAAAATTAGAAAACTTTTTATATATTTTTACAATATTGTAAAAATCAAATCTTTTCCTAAAATCAAAATATTCATAGTTCCATTATCACCACCAAGTATGATGACAAAATCAAATATCACATACTCTTCCTATATAAATAGGAGAATGAGGCCGAAACGGGGCATTAGTAAGGCAGGACGGGGATGCAATTTTCCTACCACATTCCTTGATCATTTTCATTCTTAAATCCATAATAATTGAATTATTAACATATAAAAATTGAAGAAATAATAATACATCAATCTATGAAAATGAATATCAAGAAAAATGTTCAATGTAAACAAAAAATTATTAATCAATTTAATAAAAAAATAAATTAAATAAACAAATACTTGAAATATAGAAATGACAAAAGAAAAAAAATAAATTCATATCATGGGTAGTAGAGCAATGCCGATGTGTCACGTCCCTCTCTTCGCCATTTAATACAAAAATATAATAGTTAAAAAAAACAATTAATAAATCTTATAAAAAATAAATAATTATTAAGAATAAAAAGTAAATTAGTAAGAAGCAAGATAAAATAGTCCACCTCTTCTAAGGTTCTACCTCAAGATTTGGTGGGGATGGGGTGTGGTAGATTATGGAAAATTTTCTAGGACACAAGTGAGGGAGGATCGATAGAAAATATGGAAAAGAAAAAACAATAATAAATAAAAGAAAAAAAACTAGTACTTAAAAGAAAGAGGAAAAAAAACTCGAGTAATAAAATAAAATAAAATTTGAGAACATATATAGGAGTATATGTGTATTTAGAAATGGATAAATTAATGTCACCATGCATTTACTGTTATTTCCTTTATATATACGAGTAGTTTAAATAGGGGTTGCAAGTTGTCTGTATCATAAAAATCATTTACATAATGGCAGTATATATTTTTATTATAAATATATATGCTAGCTAAAAGTTATTATAATAAAATAACTTACTAAGATATGATATATCTTTATTAACCTAAAAAAAAAGAAAAAAAAGACACGAGCCAAGACTCACATGGTCTGATGGCATTTGAGTATGTTTCTCACACCCTTCATCAATGTTCAATTCTTCCCATTTACAGTTCCTTTGTCATAATAAAAAACTAGTGATGCACTCATGTGTTGCACCGGAAGACGTATTCTAAAAGAAATAAATAAAAATACAATAAAATTTATGAATACTTAAAAATGAAAAAGATTCCGGTGTGTATTCAATTGTACTTTCGAGAGGAATTATCTCTAATACATTAACCAATTTGATGCACACTTGTTTGGAATGGTATTGCAAATTCTCCCCCAACGTAATACATGTAATACTAACTAACGGATATCCAATTCAAACGGAAGAATCCTTAAAAGTAAAGCATCCTATATCAAATGAGAAAATGCCATCGTAATAATTATTTTATTATCTTAGGATACAACTAAATTTAAGCATGGTAGCAGACATTATGATATGCATATTCTTTGACAACTAAATTGAAGCATATTAGTGGTAAATCATCAATATCCTCAACGTTCAAATCATAACCATTATGATTTTCACAATATCAAACTATACAAATGTGGAAGTTTGAACACATGAAAATTAAAAGGCCACTTCTATGCCACAAAATCCACTAAAAAATTGTCAAACCATCATGCATAAGTTGATGTTGACCACGATCACAAAGACCAGAAATCATTGTAGATACCTCTAAAAATTAAGAGACAGAAGATTCAGGAATGTATTGAATTGAGATTACGGTGAAAACAATAACTTCTTTTATACAAACAAAATGGCAAACTTCCTCTATCCTAAATAACTTCCTTTTTAAGTATCATTCCACTGAGTCAAACAACTGCAAATAAAAGAAATTAAACAACTAATAATTTTCACAATCTCTATCAATAAACACAGCCAAAGTCTACACTCATTACACTTTTAAATTTCTTAATATTCATTATCTTGATTTTGACTATAAATTTCACCAAATGCGATGAATATGTAGCCACAACACCAAAACTTATATATTAATCCCACCAAAACTTATTCTTTTTACAAATATATGCAATGTCTTATATTTTTAGGGAATAATCTGATATTTATCTCCAAAAGCATCCAAAAAAAAGGAAAAAGAAAAAGCGGAATTACAATGGCTGTGAATCACTTGATTGCAAGAAAGATCAACACTATACAACTGACCAGGCCACGAGACATGTCGACTAATCTCAATCTGCCTTGGAAATAACTACGCAAAATCTGTAGTCGATCTGCGAGAAAACATTATAAAGCAAATTACAGTAGCGTGAAATTAAGAAAGGCAAATTAAAATAATAGAAAAAAATATGATAACCTGAAGAATGAAATTGTCCATGTTTATGTACTTTGAACTCAACAATCAAGAATTGAAATTACGTCACCTGGTATTAGTTGAAACATAAAAACAATACAAAACAACTAAATAAAGACTTTGTTTTAATTCCACTACAATAAACGTGTATAAAATTAAATATAACTATAGTAGAAGATAATTTCCCTTACATATGTACCCACGTAGTTAGTATAAAAAATAGGCAGTCATCATTCAAGTAAAGGGTACGACTGACAATAGACTTTTCACCATACAATACACTTCAGCATACTATTCTGTTGAAGTTTAACCTTACATTAACCCCTAAAAAGCAAAAATGAGATCGGCATACGTCTGACGAGATTATCCCGCTAGATACATATATGGTGTGAGATTATTAGATAACCTCCATGTGAGTTTATGTATTTTGTAGGATAATCCCGTCAGACGCATGGAGGGAGAACGCGACTACCTAAAAAGTCCTTAAAGGATCCGCGTGCCACAAATTCTATAATATGCCCCTTTTTTTAAAATCAGTTTTAATTGTGGAGCGATAAGAGCAACGATTTAGTTTATTTTCATAGTTAAAGAATATATCAATGTGTAAATATGATTAATCTATCTAGAGTTGTGATATTTGAGCAAAACTACATACAAAAATTCTAATAAAACTGATATGTGGCATAATCCTATTTTTCAACACATCACATCACTATTACTTCAATATTAATTATTTATGACACTTGTCAATTTTATCAATTTTTTCTCTAGTCTTTTGTCCATGTAAAATTTTTCATCTATATATTACTTACATAAGGCAGACTTGAAAGGGTTAATTTCACAAAAAGTCCCCAATTTTTGAGTTAAGAATCGGTTTCGTCACTAATCTTTTTTTCTCTTATGTCCATAACCTTTTATAAATGCGCAAGAAAGGTCCCTTTTGACATTATTCCCTCAACTTTTCATAAAAAAATAACGGTTATACCCTTTTAACTTTTTAATTTTAAAAACAAAACATTTAAAAAATTAAAAATAATAAAAAAATATATAAAAAAAGAAAACACACCCCTTACCCCACCCACCCTCTCAACTTGCCGCCGGAAACGGCGAGGGGAGGGGTCAATCCTCCCAATTTCCTGCCCTTTTTGGTAGGAAATGCTGCCATTTATGGCAGTAAAAATGGGGGGTTGAATGAATCCCCCCTTCCCAAAAACGCTGCTAGAAATGGTGGCCATTTCTGACAACTTTTTTGCTATCATTGTTGACATTTCCAGTAGTAAAAATGAGAGGTGACTGCTTTTGCTGTGTTTTTTTTGGGAGAGGGGTGAACCCCAGTTCCTGCCAGAAACGGCAGGAAATGGGGTATTTTTTTATTATTTTTTATATTTTTAAATGTTTTATTTTTAAAATTAAAAAGTCAAATGTGTATAACCATCATTTTCTATGAAAAGTTGAGGGAATAATATCAAAAGGGACATTTCGTATGCATTTATGAAAGGTTGGAGACACAGGAGAGAGAAAAAAAGGTTGGAGACGAAATCGGTTCTTAACTCAAATGTTGGAGACTTTTTGTGAAATTAACCCGACTTGAAATTAACAGAGGAATTGAAATTAACGATGAGATCACTTGTTATACAAAAGGTAGGCGTTATAATCCATTATAAAGAAAAAAAAAAGAAAAAGCATTATCTTTGTTAGATATAAGACTAAAAAAAAATGGCGCAATTAAAAGAAAAAAACAATGATGAGACACAGAATACTTAATCATAAGCAAACAAAACCAGACCAAAACATGGATAGAAAAAGGACGTGAGGAATAAATCAAACCTGTATATCATGCAGAACCATCTCAACTCATACAATCTGAGAGTCGTCACAGCATCACAGATAGCACATTCCTTACCTAATCGTGTTCAAGATAGAGTCATGCATGCAACGGAAAGTTGTGGAGGAAAAGGAAGATTGCCGAAGATGGAAGAGATTAAACCAAGATTACGGAGAGAAAAATAGTCCATCTTTCATGGTGGATTAGGAAATGAGATTCTGCAACGCTCAGAAGGGAAAGTGGGAAGAAAGGGAGGGAGTTTGTGGAGGAAACAGGTAAAAAAAATAAAAAATAAAAAATAAAACTTAAAAAGTAAAATATGTTAAAAAAAAAGGTACGCAATAGAGTGACAACAAGAGTTACCACATAAAAAATAGGCGGGAAAAAAACGTAGGCTACTTAAGTACTTATATATATATGTATATAAATGTCTTTTTTAGATTATTATTATACTTAGCACTATTTTCTTTTAGCCGTATGTTGCAAGAGTGGAGTTACAATGTATATTCGTATCAAAATTAATGTGTAAGTGTATTTTTTAGATGTCATGTCATAAATAAAGTATAATATAAGAGTTATATTTTATAAAATTATGAATTGATATGTGAGTCACAAATCAACATTGGATATTTATAATAAAATGCTTGAGTATTGAGTATAAATTTAGTTGTGTAACTGAGTACATGATTCTGGGCCTTATGTAAACACGTCGTACAAGTTCACACGTCCAACCTATATAAAGTTGAAATAATTAGTAGTCAAATGATCGAACCACAATCAACTATAGCAACCATGAGTCTAGCCTCTCAGCCATGCGTTGCAGAGGAAGACTAATTAAAAAAAAGAATAATAATAAACAATAAAATATTGAACATATATGTGCCATTGGATTTGTATAACAAACTCAGTAAATATAAAGTTCTGATTTAGTATTTGACACGTTAAATTAATGTTTTATTAATAATACATTAATAGTTACCGGCTTATTTACTAGATTAATGTTTTACTGTATTTTACTTTTAAATCATCTAACTTATTTAATATTATTAGTTAACAGTCTAATAATACGCATCGGGCATGTACATATTCGTGTTCACTCAATATCTGTTCAAATAAAAATTTTCATACCCCTGAGAAAGTACCCTCCCGACATGCCCTTTTAACCGAATAATACATCATTTCCTCACATACTTATTTAACTGGATGATACTTCGTTTTATTTTGTACAAGTACTTATAGTACCACGTTAGTATTTTAGTATAGCAAATAACAAATATAATCCTTAAAAAATAGCATGCTTTTATAATGGCAATCATTAAGGCGTAATAATTATAGTGATCAATAAAATATCAATATGACAAAAATTTTCATCAAAAGTTGATCTATTAATAGTTATGTATAAAATTAATTATTGATTTTTATCTTATATATATTTGAACAAATTTTTAGCATTTTAGGGCTACCTGCAAAATAGAAATATACTATGGTACAATTTTAATTTTCACAAATATTAAGAAAAGCGCAATTAATAATATTTAAAATGTAAAATTTAATATCATTTCCCTAATATACCATTTTATATATTAAATATTCTACTATAAATAACACTGTGGCTGTTAAGTCGCGGGTCGAAAGGTCAACAGAGCTTGCAGGTAGGTCCCATGTGCTGCTGAGTTCAAGTGACCTAAAGGCCTGGAAGGAATGAATGACCTAACGACCTGGAGTTCACCAGCTGAACTCCAAACTCTTGCCATCTAGCTCGCTAGGTCGCTAAGCTTTTGAGGTTGCTACATACTGCTTCCAGAAAAGCGCCAGTTGGACAACATGCAAACCCACGTGCGAACCTTATCATTTGCGGCTGATGGGACCTTTACATTAAATGCAAAATGGTGGTTACTTGCCCCATGTAGAGTTTAGGCAGTGCTTAGTCAAAAAGTTGAAGGCTTAATCTCAGCTGATTTGATCGATGTGTCACTCTTGTAGTCAAGCATTAATTGCATAAAATCATTGTATTCATGTATAAACATACTATAAATAGGGAGAAGGAAGACAGAAATGGGATTTCTCTATCTGAATCCTAGAACCATTGTCTTCTTAACATTTACTTTCACCATTAATACAAAAATTCCCTGAGCTATGGCATTTATTGTTCGAACAGCTTCAGATATAAAATTCCCTCATAAACAAATTTCATTTGTTGAGTTGAAATTGAAATTTGACGTCAACAAATTGGCGCCGTTTGTGGGAAACTATATGAAAAGCTTTACAAAAAACCAATCTCCAGTGAGAAAAGATGAGTCAAAGGCGTTCCCATAGCCAAAGAACGAGAAGCAGCGACATGAAAATGCCCCCAGATTCAGAAGGTAGAGGAGTATGGCAGGCAACGAACCCTCATGGCCGGCCATTGAATTAGAAACGGAAACATTGCAATGGCAAGTGGAGGCTCTTGCCCAAGAAGTCAGACAATTGCAGCAGCAACAGCAAAATCCGCTAGTTTCTCTATGAAACACGGCCGAATCCTCGCACGATGATTCCTCCTGGCTAGCTGAAAACTTTGATAGATCCTCAACAAGGGTAAATTCTCCAAGAGAACAAGTGAGAAGAAGAGTGAGTTTCCCTCCAACTTAAGCCTCCGGTCAGCCAGCCGCTAGCTCACAAGCTATGCCAGCTCTTTCTAGAAATGTAGGGTGAAGCAGCGTATTCACAAGATTGGGAACCTGGCCCCAATGAGGTCCTAGAAGGTCGAGCTCACCGGAGGATCCTCGACCAAGAGAAAGGAGACAAAGGAGGAGCAGCCCAACACCTGCTTCTCACTATAGCTATACGTCAAACTCATTGCCGAGAACTCCTTGAGGTCAACAGTCAGCTCTTCAGCAAGCCGGCGAGTTAGACGAGCTAAGGAAATGACTCAATGACCTTGAACAAAAGCAATCCAGAGGAAAGGGAGATGACCATTTTTTAGGCAGACCCTTTTCCTTTGTTCCCTCCATCTGAGAGGCCGTGATGCTGTAAAAAATGAAGCTCCCCCAAATAGGGACCAACAACAATGAAATAGACCCCCTTGCTCACCTCCATAGATAGGTGTCCTGGATGGAGCTCCAAAATGTGACAGGACCTATAATGTGCAAAGCTTTTGCACTCACTTTGGAAGGGGAACACACAGACCTTGTATGGGAGTCTAGCTCGAGGATCTGTGCACAGCTGGGAATATCTCTCATCAGAGTTTGCAACAAAATTTATGGGATCCAAAGCAAGGGCGACTCCCCAAGGAGATGTTGGGAACAGTCAAGCAAGGGAAAAAATGAGCCACTCAAGAGCTACCTGGACCACTTCAACAGACAGTTCATGATGATGGAAAAGGTGGTAGATGAGTTGCTCTTGATAGCAGTTAAATTAGGTCTCTACAAAGACACTCATTTTTGGTTGGCGATGCACCAAGACCCACCAAGCACCTACAAAGAGCTCCTGAGGAGAGCTGAAAAGTACATAAACGCAGGAAGGCCATTAAATGGGGTTCGTATCCTGAAAAATCTACTAAGGATGAGAAAAGGGATCAGAAAACCAAGAAGGATCTACGGAGAAACGAGAGACGATCTACCTCCTCAAGACCATTCATTAGACTCAACGCCTTTGTTGAGCACTTCTTCAACCTCTTGAAGAATGATCCGAGTCTGCTTAAGGCAAAACCCATAAAGAAGCCAACGAAGAATGCAAATCAGTCCAAGTACTACAAGTATCACAGAGCTGTGTGTCACGACACGGATAAATGCCGACATTTAAAATAGAACATTGAGAAATTGATTGAACGGGAATATCTAGGAGAATACGTAGCAAATCACCAAGGGCAGGACAGACAAGCACATCCCCAAGTAGACCTCAACCCCTGAGCTCCATAGAACCGACCTTCAGTCGAGATCAGCATGCTCATCAGTGGAAATCACAGTATGGAGGGTTCTAAGAGACAGAGGTGAGGTCCCATGTGAGAAGCCTAGAATTGCTATCACTTGCTCACAGCTAGAGAGGGGCATTGAAATTGGCAAACCAAACCGAACCGGACCAGTTCGGGCCGGTTCAATTTGGTTTTTGACCTTCATGGTTCGGTCACGGGTTGTAGCAGCCAAACCGAATCGGTCCGGCTCGGTCCGTGGGTTCGGTCGTTCAAACCAGTTCAACCTGGTTTAAACTGAACCGGACGTACCCGGTTTGGTTAAACTGATTTAACCAAATTTTGTTTAATTTTTTCCTTGAAAGTTGAAACTGTGTACAACATCAGTGAATGAATCACATTTATTTATATTTCAAAATCTTATTAGAATGCTATTTTCCTTGAGATCGATAGAAATACAAACACAAAAGCCAACACAAAGTGTAAGAACAACATTGATACAAGGAAAAGTTATGATTTGAAATTTCAAAATACCACTCCCCACCTTCCTTAGTCCTTACAATTCAGATTCAAAACACTTCAGATTTAAAATTTCAAACCCTAAATTTTTCCCTTACCCCACTGCTTTACTGCTCTACCACACCGCCACCGCACCGTTGCGCTGCTACTCCAATGCGGCGGCTGTTGCTCAGACGCAGCTGCTGCGCTCCAACGCGGCCGCTGCCGCCTCCGCCATCTCTCTCTCCACCTCCGTCGTCTCATTCTCTATATATATATATATATATCTCTCTAGCTTAATGTATTTGTCAGACTGAAACCCTAGCCCAAAATATCATAATAAAAATAGGGCCCCAATAATGGGCCTAAAAAACTCGGGCCAAATTCTAGGTTTAAAAAAAAAAAGTCTTAACCCGAAGCCCGACAAGAACTAAACCCACCCGTCGAGTCAGTTTGGGTTGGGTTCACCACCCTGTTGGGCCAGTTTTAGTTCACTGAAATAGAAAATGATCTGTAGTCGGGTCGATTTTGGGTTTGGCCCTAACCCGGCCCAACCGACTAGTTGCCCTGGCCTACTCACAGCACGAGCCCCTACCACTTAAACAAGTTTTTTCTCCTTTTACGAAGAAGATGCCTATGGTGTGCTCCATCTCCATGTAGACGCCCTTGTTATAACCATGCCAGTTTCAAGAATCAAAATCCACAAAACCTTGGTGGACAACTGCAACTTTGTGAACATAAACTATTGGAGGACCTTTCAATAGATGAACATAGATCTGAAAAATCTAAGGCCATACGGGACAAGGCTTCAAGGCTAAACTGGAGATTTTGTGGAGGCTAAGGGTTAGATCACACTCCTCATCGAGCTAGGAGATGAACCCTATAGGAGAATGATCATGGCTGGCTTTGTCATTGTTGATGTGCCCTCAAATTACAATGCTATCCCAGTACGGCTGATTCTGTATGAGCTCAGAACAGTGACTCTATGTTCTATTACGTCATAAAGATCTCCACTAGCCATTGAACGGCGGTCATACGAGGTGATCAACAAGCCACGTGAGAATGCAATTTGGATTACGCAATAGGGGCAGCACCTTTATCTGAAGTCCACACTCTTGACCCTAGAGCTGAAAAGATAAAGACACAGGCTCGTCCTGGTAAAGAGCTCCAAACCATCAGGTTGGATGATTCGAGACCTGAGGTAGAGCTCCAATTTGGAGCAAACTTGAAAGAACCAATGAAGACTCAGCTCGTGCAGTTCTTGAAGCAAAATTTGGATGTCTTTGCATCGGTTCAAGAGGACATGGAAAGAATCGACCCCAAGCACACTTGCTACGAGCTCAACATTGATCCCAAAGCGAAGCCCATGAAATAGAAAAAACAACCTCTTAATGGCGAAAGGGATGAAGCTCTGGCTACGGAAGTGGACAAACTACTTAACAATAAGTTTATACGGGAGGCCTTTTACCCCTAACGACGCTCTTCCGATCTCGTTCTTGTCAAAAAGATTAATAGGACTTGGCGAATCTGCATAGATTTCTCAGACTTGAACAAAGCCTGCCCTAAAGATAGTTTCACTTTGCCAAGAATCAATCAAATGGTTGATGCAACTGTAGGCTACGAGTTGCTCAATTTTATAGATGCTTACTCTAGCTATCACCATATTCCTATTCACCTGCCTGATGAAGAATACACTTCGTTCGTAACTCACAGAGGGCTATACTGCTATAAGATGATGCTTTTTGGATTGAAGAATGCTAGAGCAACTTACCAACGATTGGTAGATTCTATGTTTAAGGATCAGCTCGGGAAAACTATAGAAGTCTACGTTGACGACATGCTCTTCAAAAGCTTACAAGCTAGGCAGCATATCGAGGACCTCGCAAGGATATTCCAGGCCCTTAGGAGCTATAAAATGAACCTGAATCCCAAGAAATGCTCTTTCCGAGTGGCCTCTGGGAAGTTCCTTAGATACATGGTCAAATCAGACAAGAATTGAGGTAAAACCGGAGAAAGTCAAGATAACTTTGGACATGGAAGCTCCAAGATCAGTAAAAAAAGTTCAACGTTTAACCGAACGAGTTGCCGCCTTGAATCGCTTTGTATCACGATCGACGGATAAGTGAAACCCTCTTTCGATGCCATCGAAACATCTAAGAAGTTCAAATGGATAAAGAAATGTTAGGTTGCCCTCAACGAGCTGAAGTAACACCTTTCTTCTCCCCTGTTGCTGTCCAAACTGCTACACGGTGAGACACTTTCCTTATACTTAGCTATTTTAGAATCTTCAATAAGTGCAGTTCTGGTCAAGATGGAAGAGACAACTCAGCTGTCAGTCTATTGTGTGAGCTATGCTTTGCATGATGCGGAACTCAGGTACCTTCCCATGGAAAAGATCGCATATGCTCTCGTAACCGCTTTGAAGAAGCTCCATCCCTACTTTCTCAAGCACACTATTGAGTCTTGAGCAACGCTACTTTAAGATAAGTGCTTCAAAAGTCAGATCTATCAGGTGATTTGGTCAAATGGTCTGTAGAGCTCAGCTAATATGATATTAATTACAAGCCGAGGACGGCCATCAAAGAACAAGCTTTTGCCGATCGGATAGCTGAGCTCATGCCCTTAGAAGCTGGCCCCAGTGACCTAGAGCTATTGATATAAGAGTTTTACGTTGATGGATCTTCTACTAGTCACATTCCGGAGTTGGAATCGTCCTTGTCTGCCTTTCTGGACACTATCATTGCCAAGTTATCAGATTTGGTGTTAATACAACCAACAACGAGGCCAAATATGGAGCACTCTTGTCAGGGACTTCCGATCTCAGGGATCAGCATGGCAAGATCTATGGGAATCAAAAGAGTGATTACTAAGAATGACTCTCAGCTCATTTTGAACCAAACGAGCAGAGCGTATGAGATACGAGGTGAAAAGCTCTCTCAATACCAAGATAGGCTGATAGAGGAGTTGAAAGGATAGGATCAGTATAAGATCATATGAATTCCCCGTGCTGAAAATAGTCATGGTGATGCCTTGGCCAAGCTCGCAACAAGCGAAAGGGTAGGAGAACTCAGCGGCATCCCAATTGGAGAGCTCACGAGCTCATTAATTAATAGAACGGGAATAGCAGCAATGGAGATTGACCAAACGAGTAACTAGATTTATCCCATCGTCAAGTTATTAAAGGAGGGAGTAGACCCCAGGTATAGAGGCTAAAAAGCTCAGGCACTAAGTTGATAGATTTTCACTACTCAATGGAAAGCCGTATAAAAGATATTTTGCCCGTCCATTACTAATGTCTTCCTCCAGCTGAAAAGCGAGCTGTGTTAGAAGAAGTACACTCTTGAGTCTGTGGCAACCACTTAGGAAGACAATCCCTTGTGCACAAGATATTAAGATAAGAGTCTTTTTGGCCAAGGGTCAAGAAGGACGCTATCGACTTTGCCAAAGCCTGTGACAAGTGCCAAAGATTTGCTTCTCACATCAAAAGCCTGCCAAAAGAGCTTACCTCGGTGATAGGACCATGGCCATTCACCAAATAGGGCGTAGATCTTATTGGTCCGTTTCCAAAAGGAAAAGATAGAACATAATTCGCTATTGTAGCTATCGACTCCTTTACAAAATGGGTAGAAGCTAAAGCTCTAGCCACCATTACAGAGTAGAAAATGACGAGCTTCTTCTTGAAGTAGATTATTTGTAGACTTGGAGTACCAAATGCCATAGTCATAGATAATGGAAAACAATTCGACAACTCTAAGTTCAAGCCATTTTGCGAAGAACTGGGAGTAAAGAACTTTTATTCTCCCCCCATCATCCACAAGCTAACAGACAGGTCAAAGCTGTCAACAAGATTATCAAACAAACATTGAAAAGGCGGTTGGAAACTTTGAAAGGAAATTGGGCTAAGCAGCTGTCTGCAGTCCTATGGTCCTATCGAACGACATGCCGAATTGCAACAGGCGAAACTCCCTTTTTCCTCATATATGGATCTGAAGCTATAATTCCAGTAGAACTGGATGTCTCTACTTTTACGATAATATATTTCAATGAGAAAAATAACAACAATCTCCTTGCCAGCAAAAAAAGAGAATTAGCTGAAATCAGAAATGCTACATATGAGCAGAAGTGTGCTAAGTTCTACAACATTTAAGTCAGAGTACGGAGGTTCGAAGTAGGAGAGTTGGTCATTCGCAAGGTTTTTCTCTCAAGCAAAGAACCTCAGGGACCTTGGGACCAGCTTGGGAAAGCCAATACAGAGTCAGATAAACTCTATTAAATGGAGTATACAAGCTTGAAGATATGTAGGGAACTGAGTTGATGTAGCCATAGAATGCAGAGCACTTGAGGAGATATTATCAACAGCCGGGTATCAACTCTAAATTTCTGTATCACCTCCAAATTTTTGTATCATAATTGTCAGGTAATGGCTGGTGAAATTAACAAGCCCATGCGAGCTCAAAATTTCCAAAACATGATTTTGGTACATGACAGTTGGCAATATTCTAAGTAATAAATATTTACTTTGTTACGATCTTGAGTAAAGCAAATCAAAATTCATTGAGCAAAGGTTACGCGACCAAGGCTAGAACAAGATTCTAGCCAGTGACCTAGTACTTGTGTAAAGGATTTTTTTTTTATTAATATGAAGCCACGACTAAAACAAGGTTTTAGTTGATGACCTCATACTTGGATAAATCATTACTCAAATTTTGTCATTGTGTACGCGACCAAAACAAGAACGAGCTCCTTGTTAGCATCCTATTACTTTGTCTACGAATTTCGCTTATGGTATTATTTAAATAAGCACAAGCAGAACGCTTCTAGCTAAACAATCGCAACTAATGGCAGAGTCATTTAAACATGCATAATGAACTGATAGCTGGAAAAATTTCCACTTCATTCATAAGAAAACGAAGACAAAATACAAAAAAGGAAAACAAGAGCTTTATGCTTGGTCTTCCAGAGCTGGAGCGAAGACCTCAACTTCCACCCACTCGGCCAGAGCTGTGGTCTCAACCTCCTCCTCATCATCTAAGCTCTCAAATCAACAATCTTGCTTGATTTTGGCGACCTGCTCTTTAAGGAAGGCCATGTCGCACTCTGCTATACCTTGTCGACCTCACCATTGATCTCCTTTGCAGTCTCATAATAAAGAGCGGCGGTGCCCTCTTTATACTCCTCCAAGCTTTTGTATTTAGCAATTGCCTCCCTGTACCCAATTAGCTTAGTGGAAGGGGTTCGGCTTTCTGCCTTTTTGAGGGCATGCTCATGGTTTGACCTCTAAGTCGCTAGCATCTTCTCTAGCTCCTCAACCTTCTGCCTATAAGCCTTGAGCTCTATCCTCAAGTGCACAGCCTCGTCTCTGGAAATAGCAAGGTCCTGCTCCCTCTCCCTCAGGACCAGTTCAGCTTCCTTCTTAGCCTTGGCAGCTTGGATCGCTTCCTCTGTGAGTTTGTTCTTGTTGTCGATGATCCTACACATGCGAGCCATTCCATGCTGGTCCAAGACTGCCGATCAAGCTCGCATCGCTGCACTAGCTTGAAGGAGCTCTACTGTTGACAAAGAAGTGGCATAGTTCTCCCATTTCTTCGACCAGTCTCTGGCCACATTGTTCATAGCATCGGTAAGGTTCCCAAGCATTCCCCTCAGCGACGCTCTTCCGATCTAGGCTTCTTGAGAAGACTGAAGCCGAGCAGAGACTTTGGTTTTTTGGCCTCCAGCTTCCCCAACATAGCCTAACGAATTGGATGAATAGAAAAGTACATCTCTTCAACCAGCAGGTGAAGGGTTCCTTCCCCTTAGTAGGTCGCTCCTCTCTAGTTGAAACAGAAGCTAGGAAATAGGATGAAGATTGAAGAGGTGTAGGGTCTCTGGCGACCAACTGGCACTTTGCTGGGGTCTCAGAGATGACAACGCCCCCCGTAGGTGCCAGCCTCTTTCCAGTGACCTTCTCCCTCAATTTTTTCTTCCCCTCCTTCTTCTTTAAGGCCGCGGCCATTTGCTCAGTAGTCCTCATTTCTTTGGCTTTCTTCTTCTGCTCCCATGTAGCTTTCTTCTTCTCTATCTTGCGAACAACTCGCTTCTGACCCATGGAGAGGTTCTTTTTCCTTGAAAATGAAAAGTTTCAGGTCAATATGAAATCACAAAACGAGGTTGCTACTGGGATAAAAAACAATGAGACGAGCTTACAATTGTTAGGGTCATTGGAGATGAGATCGGAAGAGCGGCACTGACAAACCAATGCTGATCAAGAAGTCCTCGTCCATCTAGTCTGTGATGTGGTGATCTTGAGCCTTCAGCCCAACAACTATTTCTACTTGCTCTTTAAAAGTTTGGAACAACAGTTGGGTCGATCAGCACCTAACAAGAAAAGAGACAAAGTTAAACATTAGCTCACCAGCTCTAACAAAATATTTATTTGGAAGCTACTTACTGGCAGTTTTGTAGCTCGTTGGTACGTTTATATCCTCGTGGCCTTGAATTGGGAGGGGGTTTTCCACTCACCACCTACCCAGAACCAACTCTTTTTCCAGTGAGAGACTAATTCTGAGACCCCTCCACTAAGTTCCCCTAGAGGTGCTGAGCTCCTGCTTAGGACACGCTGCCACATAGTACTATCATTTTCCTCTAGATAAGGACTTCAACAAATAATAAGAGTTTACATCCTCAGGGCTAGGGTATCCTCAGCCCTTGTGCTACCAGAGGCCGAGGACCGCAGTTATGGTCCTCCACCCAATTGGTGGGATTTGAGAGGGGCAACCCTCTAGAACTGTAGTAGCCTAGTCAACGGTCGAGGAAGTGACACCTTAAAATCAGCCTCGAACATCTTTTTGCTCACTCCCACACACCCTCACAGAGGGCAGTGGGCCTTTTCTCCCTCATAGGGAACCCACAAGGCCACGCGATATTTCTATCGCAGCGCGTGTAGATCAGCCTCCTTGACATTCAAAGAAATATGTTTGCATACCCATGGCAGGTCCTTCTCATGAACCACCGCTGGCGGAGGCCACCCACTAGAGCTCCCTTTCGCCTTATCATCTTCCTCTTTTTCCTCACTCTCCTTCTCTGTCTATTCAACCTAAACCTCCTCCTTCTCTCTATTTACAACCAGTGAACCCTCACCGTTCTCCATTCCCAAAGCAATCGAGTGACAAGTAGGCGAGACTGGAATTTTTTTTTTTTGAAAAACTCCTAAAAAGAGAATAGAAACCCCCTAAAGAATAACAGAGTGTGTGTTACCTATCGATAGTGTCCTTACAAAATTGCAGCGGTCAGAAGCTGTGAGCTCCCTGATAAATTGTGAGAATCAAGAAACTTGCAGAGGAAATTTGCGGAGAAGATTTGCGGAAGGATCGGAAATCGAATATGGAAGAAGAAAGTAAAAAAGAGTTGGGAGTGGGCGGAAGGATATAAATAGGGCTCAAGGTAAGAAAAAAGGCGGACACATGCCGCCTTGGTAAACGAAGAGGCAGAAATCAAATTAATGATTACTGCATGCAATTCCCCAAAATATGCTATTCCACCAGGCGGCTGCCACATGGTAGAGTAGACCAGGCGAAGAGTTTCGAAATTCAAAAAGTCTAATTTTAGGTTGTAAAAGCCTGAAAAGAGTAGCGAGCAGACCTTCAAGGCCGCTAGACTTGAAGCCAATGAACAACGACCTTGAGGGGGCATTTTGTGATGGCTAAGTCCTCAGGTCAAACATGTCAATAGAGTTTGCAGGTAGGTCCCATGTGCCCTACTGAGTTCAAATGACTAGATCGCCTAGAAGGATCTAACGACCTGGAGTTCGATCTAGCTGAACTCCAAGCTCTTGCAATGCAGCTCACAAAGTCGTTAAGCTTATGAGGTTGCTACCCACTACTTCCAAAAAAGTGCCAGTTGGACATGAACCTGCAAACCTACATAAGAACTTTATCATTTCCGGCTGATGGGACCTCTACATTAAATGCAGAAGAGTGATTACCTGCCCCATGCAGAGATTAGGCAGTGATTAGTCAAAAAGCTGAAGGCTTAATCTCGACTTATTTGAGCAATGTCTCACTCCCGTGGGCCAGCATTAATTACATGAAATCATTGTATTCATGTATAAACATATTATAAATTGGGGAAAGGAAGGTAGAAACGGGATTCGTCTCTCTGAATCTTGGAACCCTTGTCTTCCTAACATTTACTCCCACCATTAATACAAAAATTCCCTGAGCTTTGGCATTTATTGTTTGAACAGCTTCAAATACAAATTTTCCGCGTAAACAAATTTCATTTATTGACACGAAATCGAAATTTGGTGTCACAAATACTATTTTATTGATTAAAATGCACATTGAATGGTGTTATAAAAGAAAATTAATATTTTAACTAATTTTTTTTAATAGGAAAGTAGACTATATTTTTAGACGGATGAAAAAGAAAAAATGGGTCAATTTTATGGGACACAAGTAGTATGAAAATAATTAAATTTGTACAATTAATAATTAGGAAAGTTTTGTAAGATATAATAATGAATGAGTTTAATTCAATGTTAGATTTTTTATTTGTATGAATTTTTGTTTTGGGTTTGTATAATTATATTTTCAAAAATCAAAGAAAGATTTGACGAATATTTTTAAACATACTGTTTAAACACATGTTTAATGTTTTCTTATAATTTACTTTTTAAATCATTTAACTTATTCAATATTATTAGTTAACAATTTAACATTGTGTATCCTATGTGTACCATAATACAAGTACCCGCTTGATATCAATTCAGATAAAAATTTCATACCCATGAGATTATATCCACTTTACATATTCTTTTAACTATATAATACCTCGTTCTATTATGTATTGTCTAACAAATAAACAATAAAATTCTTTTAAAAAGTTGCATAATTTCAAAATAATTATTTTTACCATGATACATGTATCCGCTCGATACCCATCCATATAAAACATTGCATTGTAGATATACAATATCTAAATTAGGAACATAAATTAGGATCTAAAAATTATAAATAACTGCGTTCAAATAAAAAAAAAAGGAAATTGTGGATTTCCATATAAAGGAATAAGGGATGGAGATATGTTAGTTAAGGAAGTATTACACAGACTGCAGACAAATCGGCTATAACGTCAGACATAGTGAAGATGTGGGAAAAATTTAGCAATTACACTAGACAAAATCAATTTTGTGCCACACACCGGCGGAGACAAAGGGGGGCCATACTGGGCCCCGACCCACCCCTGTCTCGGCCCACAACTAAGTAAAAATTAAAAAAAAAAATTTTAAGCTTTGGGCTCAAGGGGCAGTGACTTGGGCTTGGGGGACACTAAATCTTGGCCCAAGAAGAAACAAAAGCATGAAAACAAAGAGAACCAGAATGTTCAATTATTGGCTTGAAGTCCGGTTCTACTCTTCTGATTTCGCTCCTTAACAATCGACTCTTAATCCTTGTCAAATCGTTCTGCAAATTCCAGCTCCAGTGGTTGCCAGGCAATGAATGGTCATCGGCGTTATGGCGACAGATAGAGGTGCGCGGGGAAGACAGTGGTTGGTTTCTCTTTATCCTTTTCTAGGCATCTTCTTCCTCTAATTCCTAAATTGATTTTTCCCTAAGTTATGCTTGAATGTGAGGGGAATTGTTTTTATTTTGAAGATAAAAATTGATTTTTCCCTAGCCCTAAGTTATTGTGTTTCTATTATTCTATATTTCCATAAAACACTGTTATTCTATAAGACATTGAAAGAATGATTATTAGTTCAAACTTGACTCATCTTCTTTTAAGAAAATCTCTCTATTTCTACTAGATGTTGGAAGACAGAAACTTTAAGCAAGGATATCCTGTGGCGTCTCTCAAAACTCATCATGATATAGCAACAAAAGTTGCAATATTTAAAGCCGTGTAGAAAGACAACTTCAGTATGATGGCATCATAACTGAAAATATTGAAAACGTGATTATGTTTCATGTTAAGGAAGTATTGTCGGGTCTAAAACCATCATGACTTGATATAATTTAACAGTTAAGCTTTGGATAATGATATAATGTAATTGCTAATTGATTTATGTTTGGTTGAGTTGAATAAAAATTATGATTTAAGTAATAAAATTTACTCTTTAGATAATGAAATAATGTAAAAAATCGTCGCTTTTAGCTTACGATTTAGGTTTTGAGTTGTTGAACAATATTTGTAATACACTTGAGTTTGTTTAATATTTTCAAAAATTCATACTTACATATGACTTTTTTGGAGTTTTCGTTCCGGCTCCCCCTCCCTAGATCGGAAGAGCGTCGTCTACGCCATTGGTGCCACACAACTATAGTATTATATATGACTAGTATTCTCACATGTGCATTGCACGGGAATATAAACACAAATAATAAAATTATTATAAAATTGTCGTATACATAATGAAATAGTTAAGCATCAAGAAAAATTTATAAGTAATAAAATTTAGAAAAATATAAATAACCAACACTGTAAGCTAATAAGTATTTGTAGGGCCTGATTTCAAACCAAGAATTATTATAACTGTAAAACGTTTAAATAATATAAAAACGCAACCATGTAGTAATTTTATTAGCATGCATTACAAATCTTTTATGTGATTATTTCCTACAATTAACGTGACAATCATCCCCGACACTATCTATGTTGCACAGCAATGTGCAAAAAATTGTGATTACAATAAACTCAGAATTCAATAAGCAAAGAATTTAACTTTCATGTCCATACAAACTCACAAATCAATTAGGCCAATGCTCATGATTATTCTTGTATGGTTATTCTTGTACAACCTAAATATAAATTGTTGCTACTGAATCGACAACTGAGTTGTCGAAAACCGAGTTTGATATGTGGTTATCAATCATTGATGCATTTTCACTACATTTCAATGATAGCTTGTGTGTCGATGTAAGACTCATGTTTGAAGTAAAGATCATTTAATATGACATAGCACCAAGTGCAAACCTAGTTAAAGTCAAATTGCTGGGTGATTAACTAAAAATTTCAAATCAAATACAACAACAACTTTGTTCTAAATCAAATGATAATACTTCCATTTGTTTGCCAAAAAAGTTAGATAGGAAACAAAAATGATATCAGTTGTTACATAATGGCATTTTGAGCATGGACTTGAGCTGAATGTGAAAATATCTTCATGGCGAATCAAATGCTTTTTCCGCCCCTGGTACAACCTCGTATTTTCTTAAAAGTGGATCACATGTTCTTTGCTAGAAAATGAAACATGTTCTTTTAATATACCAAATGAAATCAACTCCAAATAGTACACATTATTAGCATCAGTCTACTGGAACTACCTGACATATTTGAAGTACTACCTTAAGTCCACATTTCATTTTCCAAAAATCACTCCTATGTTGCTAATACCATCCCCCGACCACAATTTCATCAATGGACACTCCTTCAAATTCCAAAAAAAGTACCCTGAAAAAAAAAGAAAAAAATTGCAGAAAACACATATTAAATGTGGCGACATTCATAAATGGCTAAATTTTTAACTAAATCCAACTATAGCAAGTTTTTTCATGTGAAGGAACCAAAATACCCCTAATGTAAGACACAAATAAACTAGACTACCGCAAACTTGTCTCTGAATGGCATTTAATCCTCGTTTCTCGTGTCTATCTTGTCCCATCTTCTCCAGCCTTTTTGAATTCAAGGAAACGAGACCTTTTTGACTTCTCTCCCACATAAGGCAAAATACCCCCTCTTTTTCAGTCGAACCCAACTTCCACTCCCTCTTCTCTTTGACTATTTTCCTCATCCGTTCAACTTCGTTGGAAGCTGTTAATACTCAAGCCAGACAACAGTGAATATAGGAGTTTGGCGGTGCATGAATTGAAGGAGAGGGGCTTAATTCGGGCTGACTGAGAACTATATAGGAATATTTGCCGAACTGGAACCCAGGTAATTGTCTGATGCTGACTTTTGGTAGCCATATATGGGTTTCTCACTCCTTTACCCAGGTTTTGCCACTAAATGGTCACAATTCCCTTATCTCTAGGCATATGTTTTGGTGGAGGGAAAAGGAAACCTTTTTTTTTTTTGTAGGATCCGATTTTTATGTCACTAATTGTACCTTGATTTCAGAAAAACTGTGTAATTTCATATGTTTTCATCTGTTTAATGCTTGCATGTTTAAGTGTTTTCATCTGTTTAAGTGTTTGCCATCATGTGACTAATTACACCTTGATCTGGTTGGGTTGTGTTTTTTGCTGCGCATTCAATTTTTGTTGCTAGGAATTTCAGTTTTTTCGTGGAGTTAGTCTTTTGACATAGTCATTTGTGGGTTTTGTTAGTACGAAAATTCCTAGGATTGGCATTCCTAATTTTGATTTAAGTGTCAAATACTACTATAGACATTGTTGCATGAGTGTTACAAGTATACTATTTTAAGCATGCAAATTTTGGATGTCTTGGGCTGAAAGACATAGGTTGGGAAATGTGTACCTAGTCTTAAGGCACAAGAATTTCATTTCGTGCAATTTATTAGTTTCCTAGTTTGGGTTAAATTGTTATTACCTTCTTTAACTAGGGCTTAGTTATGCATTTTAAGTCCAATTAGAATTAGGCAAGTTTGAGTTTATGGTAATTATCTATTCTAACTTACCTTATTCTTCTACATGTGTATGGTAACGTTGGAGACTTGTTTTTTACAACAACTCGAAGATGTGCCTATATATATACATATTCCTCTTTGTAGGTTTATATGCAAGAGTTGAAGCGTTCATTGATATACTTCAAGAACTCAGTCGAGTCAATACTTCAAAGAACATTCTTTGTACTCGACATCAATAACCAAAAGGAGAGGAAACAAACACTGCCTATACTGTGAGACTTTGTCTTGCAAACCAAACATCAAGTTCAAACCGTGTTTGTGTGTGGTGCGCGGTAGGCGACTACATATGTGTAAGGGACATATCCACAGGAGGTTCAAGTAGTTTAGGAGGTCAAGTCATCCCAAGATGAGTTTGGGAGATCTCTAGGAGCTTGATGGACGTTCCGTGAGGCGCGCGGGAGAAAAAATGAGCAACAAGAGTTGTCTTTTGTTAAAAGGCGTAAAGAGGGAGTCTTTTATAAGTTTTCCTTTTGATTATTTAGTGTTTATTGTGATAGCATGTTTTATTATTTCTCTATACTAAACTCACCTCGTAAATTAGTGGATTTGTTTGTCCCGTGATAAGGGTGCACGTAGTTTTTCCCAGTTAGGTCTCTGCGTCATCATTCTGGTATTTTTATTTTCCGCATTCATACCCGAGCTAGACATATCTAGGTCACGTTACACTTTACATCAGAAAAAGTATCTAGGTAGGATACATCCTAATTAGAGTCTAGATAACCACGAATTTACAGTTGGTATTAGAGCGGGTTCACTTAAGTTATTAGTGAGATCAGGTTCATCTAGACATGGATACATCTTCTGTTAAACCACATATTCTAGATAGGTCTAGCTATGTATATTGGAAAGTTCGCATGCAAATCTATATTCAGTCTATCGATAATAGGGCTTGGACATCTATGCTTACTAGTTACACATCACCCACAATGTGGATGGAAAATATACTACCGAAGAAAATACTACATGTGGATGGAATTCCAAAGCTTTAAATGTTACTTTTTCTTTTATAGATCAAAGTCAGTTTAAGCTTGTTACTAATTGCAGGACTGCCAAGGAAGCTTGGGATACTCTTCAAGTTGCTAATGAAGGGACAAAAGTAGTCAAGTTCTCAAGCCTCCAGATGCTCACTCTTGAGTTTGAGCAAATCATAATGAAAGATAATGATGAATTCAAGGACTACTATTCTCGGTTGCGTGAGATTACCAATCAAGCGCGGGCCCTAGGCAAGATATATTCTGACTGGAAGATTGTCAAGAAGATTCTCAGATCACTGCTAAAAAGATTCCAGATGAAGGTCACTGCCATTAAGGAAAGTAAAAATCTAGAAGAGATGAGGGTTCGTAAGCTTGTTGGGTCCTTGCCAACATATGAGCTAAAAATGTCCAGAAGGAAAAAGGAAAAGAAACTCTGAATTGCATTCAAAAGTAAGGTGGAAGATTCTGAAATTGAGGAAGAATCTGAGGATGAAGAAAACATAGCCCTCCTTATCAAACAGTTCAAGAAATTCTTGAAGTGCAGAGAACAAAAAGGAAGGGGCTTTAGAAATCAGTCAAGACCTAAGAAATCCTATCAGATGAAAAATTAGAATCAAGATGAAGAGCATCAATTCAATAAACAAAAGAAATCTAGCTACCGAAACTCCAAAGGTAACAACTTTCAAAAGGCTCAATCTTCTAGCAGGAAGTGTAGAGACTGTGATGGCTACGGCCATATTGCCGCAGAATGTTCAAGAGCTCAGAAGAAGTCATAGAAAGGGAAAAAGGCTATGAAAGTTACCTGGAGTGAAGACGAGGAAGACAAGTCTGGCTTAGGATCAGAGACTTCATCAGAGGAACAGATAACTATCCTGTCAGCACATGTCCAACCTCAGCCCAGTTCTATGAACTGCCTTACTATTAACACTGCAAAACCATCAACAAGTGAGGAGATATCCTGTCCAAATTGTGCAGTACTGAAAAATCAATTGGTGGCAGAACAAGATAAATCTGACATGCTTCAAGTCATGATGGAATTCTATGATGATAAAAAGAGAGATCTCCACAAATCCATTGAACACAAAGATGAGCAGATCAAATAGTTTATAATGAATCTGGAGCATGCCAATGAGAAGATCAAACAATTGACAATTGGAGCTGCAATATTGAATAAAGTCCTGAAGTATGAAAGACCTTCAGAAGACAGATCTGGACTAGGATACGATAGAAAAGGCAAAATTATCTAGCAGACAGTTTTTATAAAAGAATTAGGGGAAAACTTCCAAAAAGACCAGAACGGAATTCTGGACCCAAGCAGGATATGTCTGGACCCTTTTCGAGCAGAACTGTCCAGAAGAACAATCCACCAAAACAGCCACAACAGAATACTAGAAGTCAACCTGCTACTGTCAAACTAGTTCAGAACTCCAAAGTGTATGGTAAGGTCAGACAGGTAGATTGTAACTTTTGTCGTGAATTTGGTCATGATGTTTTCACTTGTCAAAAATACATTAACTTGATAAACACACACAAAATCAAAACACTTAAAGTAAAAGGTAAGGTGAAACAGGTTTGGGTAAGAAAAGGTGAGTACAAGAGTTATGTTGTGAAACTTTCTTTAAGTGCTTTAATCCCTAACACTTGGTATTTTGACAGTGGATGTTCTAGGCATATGACAGGTGAATTGGAACTGCTGTCCAATTTCCATAGAGGAGAAACATGCTTAGTTACATTTGGATATGGATAACAAGGACACATTAAGGGATTTGGAGATATCTGTATTGAATGCTTACCTACTCTAAAAGATGTTTTATTTGTTTCTCGATTGAAGGCAAATATTTTGAGTGTTGGTCAATTGTGTGACGATAATCTGAGAGTACTATTTTCTAAAATTGAATGTAAAGTTTTTTTCTTGAGCCAAATTCAAATTTGCTTGGACAAACTTTACTCAAAGGTATTAGGTCTAGTGACAAATGTTATATCTTAAATCCAAAACTTACTTGCAAAAATAGAGGAATTCCAGAATTGAAAACAATTCTTGAAAGCATATGTGAACCATGCCAGAAAGGTAAGCAAATGAGGAATTCACATAAGGCAGGTTAGCACCTATCCACTTCAGGTATACTTGAACTTATTCATATGGATCTTATGGGTCCTATCCAAACTGAAAGCATTGGGGGAAAGAGGTACATTTGTGCTCTTCCGATCTTGATGATTTTTCTAGATATACATGGGTTAATTTTATTAGAGAAAAAATCTGACACCTTTGATAGGTTTGTTGTTTTGTTCCAAAAGCTCTCAAATGAGAAATCAGATGAAGGTGTTACTATCAAGAGGATCACAAGTGATCATGGCAAAGAATTTGATAATTCTAATTTTTTCGGTTTTTGTGAGAAATATGGTGTCATGCATGAATTCTCTGTACCTAGAACCCCTGAACAATAGAAACTTGCAAGAAATGACTAGAGTTATGCTTAATAGTAAGAAATTACCTGCTAAGTTGTGGGCTGAAGCAATCAATACTGCATGTTACATCATTAACAAAGTAACACTTAGACCTGAAACTAATCAAACTCCATATGAAATTTGGAAAGGCAGAAAAGCTAGATTGAGCTATTTTCATGTTTTTGGTAGTAAATGCTATATTTTGAATGATAAGAATCATCTATGAAAATTTGATGCTAAATCTGATGAAGGAGTCTCTGTTGGTTATTCTGAGAATTCTAGGGCTTATAAAATTTATAATATGAGAACTCAAAATATTGTTGAATCTGTAAATGTTAAAGTTGATGATACTACTGACTACTCTGTTAATTCACAGGAACCTGAAATTGAAAATCTGGATGTCATCTCAATACAGAATCAGACTGACAGAACCGAGGTAGGACACATCCCACCTCAGTCCAATGCATCATGACATGTAGAACCTGAGCAAGATACATCTCACCAAGGTCAAACAACAGAATCTGAATATGAGTCAGAACTAGAACCTAGAAGACAACCATTTACTAGAATTCAGAAAGCACATTCAATTGACAACATCCTATCCACAAAAGAAGAGATGGTGAATAGAAGAAAATTTCAACAAGAATTTGGTCACATGTGCTATATTTCAATAGTTAAACCTAAAAATGTGAAAAAAATTTTACAAGATGAAAACTGGGTTCAAGCAATGCAAGAAGAGCTAAATCAATTTGAAAGGAATCAGGTTGGGGAACTAGTGTCAAGACCCTCTGATGGCAATGTGATTGGAATAAAGTGGATCTTTTAAAAACAACTCTGATGAGCAAGTTAAAATCATCAAGAACAAAGCAAGACTTGTGGCTCAAGGCTATACCCAGATAGAAGGAATAGACTTTGATGAGACATTTGCACCAGTAGCCAGACTTGAGTCAATTAGATTACTTCTTGCAGTAGGATGTCATGTTGATTTCAAGTTATATTAGATGGATGTGAAGAGTGCATTCCTTAATTGCATTCTGAATGAGGAAGCATATGTTGAGCAACCACCAGGATTCTCTAATCTACGGTATCCTGATTATGTGTACAGGTTGAGGAAAGCTTTATATGGCTTAAAACAAGCTCCCAGAGCTTGGTATGAAAGACTCATCAAGTTTCTTATTGAACAAGGCTACAATAGAGGAGGTACTGACAAGACCTTATTCATCAAGCCATTGAAGAAAGGAATCATTGTTGCTCGAATATATGTGAATGACATTGTATTTAGACCTATATCAGAAGCCAAGACAAAGGAGTTTGTCAAGACAATGCAAATAGAATTTGAGATGAGTATGGTAGGTGAACTTACATTTTTTTTGGGAATACAAGTTAAGCAGGACACTTCTGGCATCAGTATCTCTTAGATAAAGTATGCTAGAAATCTAGTAAAGAAGTTTGGCTTGGAAGTGGCTACCAATCTGAAATTGTCAAAGGATGATCATGCAAAAGAGATTGATCCTACTTTATATTGTAGCATGATTGGGAGCTTACTCTATCTGATAGCAAGCAGGCCAGACATATCCTTCAGTGTAGGTGTGTGTGCTAGATATTAGTCGAAGCTGAGAGAGACGTATCTGGCTGCGGTCAAAAGGATTATCAGATATATCAGTGGAACAAAATAGTATGGAATATAGTTTTCTAAGGATACCAATGCTAATCTTGCTGGATACTCAGATGCAGATTGAGCTAGGAATGTTGATGACAGAAAAAGTACTTCAGGAGGATGTTTCTACATGGAGAACAACCTAATTGTTTGGATGAGCAAAAATGCAAAATTCCATCTCTCTCCACAGTAGAAGCAGAATACATATGTACAGGAAGTTGTTGCACACAACTTCTATGGATGAAACAACTGTTGGAGGACTATGGAATTTTCCCAGATTAGGCCACTGTTTTATGTGATAACACAAGTGCCATAAACATTTCCAAAAATCCAGTTCAACACTCTAGAACTAAGCACATTGATATAAGACATCACTTTAGCAGAGAGTTGTTTGAATAGAAAGTAATTGCCATTAGGGTATGTTCGGACAGAATATGAGCTTGCAAATCTGTTTACTAAAGTATTGGATGCATCTAAGTTTAAAGGCCTAAAAAATAGATTGGTATTTGCATACAGCCTAAATAGGCTCAACATCATAAAAAGAAAAATTGCATTCCATTGTACATACATTTAAAAAAAAAATCATGAAAAATGAGAAATTCTCAGAAAAATAGAAAGTTTTTATTATTTGCATTTTTCATATAGTTGTGTGATTTGTGTGTCATTCATACTCATATTAATTAAATCACTTTATATCTATGCACGATATCACTAAGATACCCAGAGGAGGACGCATCCTGAAGAGATCAGTCAAAACTTGTTCTCCTAATTCCATAAAGATAAACTACATAAAAAGGATGTAATATATCCTGCCTGCTTTGCACTATAAGAGATATTCTGATTGAGAGTCATAATTTTGATGTAGATCTATGGTCAGTATCTACACTCTTTGGCACTTCATACGACTAATAATGTCTAAGGGGTAAAGTCAATAAGGGCAAAAGCTACCAATCATCCAAGTCTTTGAGTGCGTGCAGCTATCTTTACCCTCAAAAGACAATACTCAAAATAATAGAAAAAGCCGAGCAAGCCAAGGACTTAAAAGTTGTATTTTTTTTATAAGAATTGTTCAGATGATGATCGGTCTTCTTGTGCATCACTCGTAAGTCTTAATAAGTCAGGTCCTCACAAGGTGCAAAGTGGAGTAAGGATTGGCCATAAAAGATTAATCCAAAAGAAATCCCATTCAAAAATAAATTCCTTCCATTGAGAACAGTCCAGCTGGCTGAATACTTCATGGTGTGAACTTCAACAGGTATTTTGGAAAGTATTTAGTACTGTTAATGTAATTAATGTTGGTTCATTACATTTGCATATGTTTGCCTGTGTGCATTAGGTCAAATACATCTCGTACTTTAGTTGACGATCTAGCAGGACGCATCTGGCTGAACTTATACTCTGTGGCGATTATAGGTAAAACCGCTCTTAAAATTTCTAACGGGCAATTTCATAAATCACTCTAAAAAGTCTTTGCAAGTTTTTCGTGTGTATTCTTTTCAAGATTTTTTTCACAGAAAAACGTGGCCAGCAAAGGAAAATCTACCAGTGGTGTTCGACAGAGTAGCAGAATTTCTAAAAATCAAGAACAGGCGCAGGAACTTCTCAAGCGCCTGTGCAAAATCCATCACCACCACTTGTGCAACAACTGGAACCTATTCTCGAGGAAGAGCCACCAGTCGAAAATAATCCGACACCAATCACTCAAGTTCTAATGGCAGAGGTTCCGTATTATCTTGATCCACTCACCGCGATGGTTCTTTACGTTCCACCAGAGGAACGCGATCAAGCAAAGCAAATTCCTAATCCACCAGTAGACCCTGTTCTATAGCCACACCCACAATCGGATATTCCCATTCTACTGGAAAACCCTATCGCATAACTGAAAGATCTTAATCCTACCATTCCAGTGGATGTTCCAATTCCAGAGGTTGAACTCCCGCACAATCAGCCTGAGGACCCTCAGCCAGAGGATGTTCAGGAAGCAATCCAGGAGGAAATCCCCAATCTTTAAAACATTCTACAATCAATTGCTAAGGAGGATGAAAACCCTAGAGAAATTGGGGAAAATCAAACGCAGGGGGAGCAGAACCCAAAAAAGATTGATGATGATGTTGCCAAACCAGAAAAAGAAACTTCTGATAATAGAGAAGGGAACAAATCCTCATCGCATACTGTGGAGGATTCTGAAGAAGAAGAATCTGAGGATTCTGAATCCAATCAGGACACATCCATACCAGACAGAAAGCAGAAATCCAAATAGATTTATGAGAAGCAATCTAACACGGATAGTGATTATCAGATGGAGGAGGAAGAAGAAGAGAGTGCTAATGACTTGTCTAAGGAGTCAAAAAAATTCAGCGAAAAAGAGAAGAAGAGATGGGAAGACATTCACAAAAGGAAACATGTTATGCCAGATTTGCCAAAACGACGACCAGTCACCAGAAGATCAACCGGGATCCAGATTGGAAACCCTAGACAACCATCAGTTGAGCAAGGGCCAGTTGATCTGGACACCCCAGGCCAGACGCATCCTGATCCAGATGATTTCAAACCGACTGAAATCAGAACAGTAACAGGTTTTTTTACCCGTACAGTTACTGTTTTCATTATAAGAAGGTTGCTCAATTATTCAAAAATTTTGTGAATTTTTAGAAATTTACCTATGAGAGGAGGATTATGGTGTCTAATTTTGAAATGATTGGATTATATGATTTGGTTAAGTTTTTTCATCTGGAAAAATTATTTGACTGCAATGGCAAAATCAATGAAACCTTGGTAAAAGAGTACTTGTCCAACATTCCAAAAAAGTTTGGAAGTCCTGATTGTCTGTTCACAGCCAAAATTTATGTGAGAGGGAGGATGGTTAAATTCACAGTAGAGAGTCTTAGGAAGTGGCTAGGCCTTAGACAATTTGACATAGATGAGGAAGGATGAAAGATTCAATCTGTCTAATAAAGAGATTGCAAAGGAAATTATGGTAGATACTTGGCCAGCTAGGAGATCTGAAATACCCTCAGCCAACATGATCCAAAAGTACAAACTTCTTCATAAGTTTGTAATGACAAATTTGGACCCTCTCACACACAAAACAAAGATCAACAAACCAAAAGTCATGCTATTCTATCAGCTGGGAACCAAACAAGAGGTTAACTGGGGGAAGAAAATTTTTGATATTATCAAAGGGTGCATATCTGGTAGTGGACCTAGAAAACCCAAAACCTACAAACTACCATTTCCTTGGGTGATTTACAATTATTTGAAGGATCAGGGAGTTAAGGACAGAAAGGGTGATCAGCAGTCAAGACCCTTAGACTTACTCAGAAGGGATCAATGCTCTAAACTCATCTCACCTCCTACCAGAACACAAATTTCATCTGGCACAGTAGAATTTCAGATAGATATTCCAGCAGAGTCTTCACTTGGGCAGGACATATCCTGCATCAAGGAAGATCTGAATCAGCTCAGGGAATAAGTCACTGATCTTAATACTTCTCATACTTAATTTCTTAAACGTTTTGACCCTTTGTGCAGTTTAATGGGGCACCGTTTATTGTTGAATAGTCAAACGTTTGCATATAAGGATGAAGACATCAGTGGGTTGCTCAGAAGTTTTCTTATTGTTGTAGATGAAGAAGCTGCTCAGAAGAAGCAGAGACAAAAGGAGGATGATCCTGAAAAATGAGCCAAGAAGGATGTATCTGGTGAAGCAACTTCCCAGGAGAAGAAAAAGAAAAGAACAGCAGAAGATGGGCCTAGTTAGGATAAAACAACAAAAAGGATAAGACATCAAAGAAAAATCAAAATTGATGCAGTCTAGAAGAAATAGGAAGAAGGAGGAAAGAGATATTTTCATAGAGCATTTCTTTGTTTTCTGAAACACTCATTTTATTTTTAAGTTTTTATGCCGTATACTTGTTTTAATTTCTGTTTATATATTATGTTTTTGTGTTACACTCCCTATGGTAGCTACTACATTTTGTTGCAGAAAGTTATCTTTTTGAGCTCTTATATGGGCTTATTCTAATATGCTCTATTTTTACTAACACTTCTGCAGGATTACTTTAACTTTTCTCCTTTGTCAAAAAGGGAGAGAACATACAGTAGCTGATCAGGATATGTCTCGTGTTGAGAACGCTGATCTAATCAGGACATATCTTGATCTATAACATTTCTGCACTATTACCTTAACTCTGCTTTGCATGTTTAGCTTGTTTTGAGTTTGTGCTTTGTGCTCAGTAATATCTTTAGGGGGAGTTTTGTTACTAAGGTGGAGAGTTTATTGTTTACATATTTTGAAACCTTTAGAAAACATTTTTGACACTTTGTGCTACTATGAGTTTTGAAAAATTAGAAAAGCCAAAGGGGAAGCTTGTTAGTATGAAAATTCCTAGGATTGGCATTCCTAATTTTTAGTTTAAGTGTCAAATACTATTTTAGACATTGTTGCATGAGTGTTACACATATAATATTTTAAGCATGCAAATTTTGGATGTCTTAGGCCAAAAGACATAGGTTGGGGCGTGTGTTCCTAATCTTAAGGCACAAGAATTTTATTTCGTGCAATTTATTAGTTTCCTAGTTTGAGTTAAATTGTTATTACCTTATTTAACTAGGGCTTTTAGTTATGCATGTTAAGTCCAATTAGAATTAGGCAAGTTTGAGTTTATGGTAATTATCTATTCTAACTTACCTTATTCTTCTACATGTGTATGGAACCGTTGGAGACTTGTTTTATACAACAACTCCAAGACGTGCCTATATATGTATATTCCTCTTTGTAGGTTTATATGCAAGAGTTGAAGCGTTCATTGATATACTTCAAGAACTCAGTCGAGTCAATACTTCAAAGAATATTCTTGGTACTCGACATCAATAACCGCAAGGAGAGGAAACAAACACTGCCTATACCGTGAGACTTTATCTTGCAAATCGGACTTCAAGTTCAAACCGTGTTTGTGTGTAGCAGCCCTTCGTAGTGCGTGATAGGCAACCGCATATGTTCGAAGGACATATCCACAGGAGGTTCAAGTAGTTTAGGAGGTCACGTCATCCCAAGATGAGTTCGGAAGATCTCTAGGAGCTTGATGGATGTTCCGTGAGGCGCGCGAGAGAAAGAAGGAGCAATAGGAGTTGTCACATGTCAAACGGCATAAAGAGGGAGTCTTTTATGAGTTTTCCTTTTGATTATTTAGTGTCTATTGTGATAGCAAGTTTTATTCTTTCTCTGTATTAAACTCAACTCGTAAATTAGTGGGTTTGTTTAGTTTTTCCCAATTGGGTTGCTGCGTCATCATTCTGGTATTTTTATTTTCCACATTTATACCCGAGCTAGACACATCTAGGTCGCGTTACACTTTACACCAGAAAAAGCATCTAGGCAGGATACATCTTGATTAGAGGCTAGATAACCACGAATTTACAAGTTTCAATGTCCTACGTACTATAGGTGATATAGTCTAGAGATGGATGTCATGGAATTGTGCATCTAGGATCAAAAACCATATACGCAATGATACATCTGAACTTTGTATTTTCTCATACAACTCTGTGGAGTTATGTAGACTTGCTTACCCAAATGCACTGGAATTATACACTACCTCCACTACCTACTATGGGAGATACAGTCTATAGACTGAACATCTAGAATCCAGGATCTAGGTTCTATAGTCATGCTTACGTTCTTGAGAGATTCTTGAGATTTGTATTTGCTAATAAAAAGAAACGACTCCCAGTAAACAGTGCTTTATTCCCCCTTTATCTTTTTGAAAGTCTAAACAATAAGCATGAAGTATAATCTACATTTTTTGTAGGTATAGGTTAATAGACTTCTAGGTTGAAAGTTGTGACAAAGCCATCAAAGTATGTAGAGAGGTAATATCGATCAATATGAATTTGTTTATTAAATACTTGTCCCATAGTTAACATGTCTAAATAGTACTGGCTGTTAACATTAGTTTTGTAGTTAAACTCAAGAGGAGGAAATGTCAATTAATGATAAAATCTCTTTATAGGGAATAGGAAAAAAAATGAAAAATAATTACTGAGATATGATTATTATTAGAACAAGACACATAACTAATCTTCCAATGACATAGTGTACTGCAAAATGAGCAGTAAATAAATGCAAAATGAAAAATGAAGCTAATTCAGATAATAATAGAAACTTGAGCGATGGATGGAAACACAAAGATGCTATATTTTTCCCTAAGGTTGCAAATGTCAAGTTTACAAGAGAAATGTCGTTTATTAGGCTATATTATTGTGTTTGGTTAATGCCCTTTTCTCAAGTATAAAGGTTGGCCACCATTTCATACTTCTATAGAGTATAGAATTTAGCTATACATATGTATGATCTTGTTAGGGAATGCTATATTGATGTACCTTCCTCTACAGTCTAAATCCAACATAAAAAATCCAGATATACTGGCCTTGATAATGAGAGGTTGGTCTACAGATAGTTGTATTAAGTAGGAAGTTGTAGCATATATCCTCTCTATATCTTGTTATGTCATTTGACGGCAAAGTTTTTGAAGTATAGTGTTTTTTTTTTGGTTATACAGTAGGTGGAAGTAGCGCCCTTAAAAATAGTTATCTGGCAAAAAAAATCAATTTTTGTAGCTCATTTATTGTTATAGGTTACTTGTCTTAATATCTTAGAATGCCCAACATTAGCACTTTTTATTTGTTAACAACGTAATGATGATTATGTGGATTTAGTTGGCTCTAGTGTACAGAGGTGATGGTTAACTTATCTCTGATATTTTTGGAGATTGTTGGGTTCACCCATCAAACTTGGAATTATTTATCATTATCTACTCATTGTGAGCTTTCTGATTCTTGAGAAGCGTTGGCCTTGAATATAGTGAAGCATGTGCAAATTGTTCTCCAATTTAGACAATAAAACTAGTGTTATGTTTGCATGCCTAATCTGTTTTCCCCCAGGCTTGTTTGCAGCTTGCCTAAAATTCATGTCGTAGTTTATATTTTATTGGATAACCTTAATGCTCATAAAAATTACCATTGCAATGTATTTGGCTTCGGGTACTATATAATGATAATCACAATCTAATGCTTCACTATTATTAGTTGAAGTTTGTTTTTAATCTCTCAATATTGTCGTGGTGGTTTCTGCCTTTTACATTGTGAATATATATGTCATTACAACCCTTTCTAAGACTAGTTCAATGGTTAATATAGTTGATCTGATATGAATATGCCTTTTTTGGATGCCTAAATATCAACACATGCCTTTTCATACGTGTACTTTTTTAGCACATATGATTTGACTTCTAGATTGTATTATAGTCATGTGTTCACGGTTTAATATTTTGTTTGGTTATTTGCAGCATGGAAGAAGTTCAACACCTAGTGAACAAGAAGAGATGCAACCGTTGGTGCCCTTTCCAATTGTTGACATGGAGACTACCATAATCGGTATAGACCAAGGTCTATTCAATCACTTTCTACTAGGGCACGGGGTGACAAATGACACGTGAGATGGTTTGCAGCTTACACCAAAGAGCAGTGCTTGGTAACATCTCCCTTGCCATACACGTGTTGCCTAACGAGCAACTCAACGAGGTGTTCAAGTGCGAGTACTTTTCCACACATAGGATTGACTGCATTTTGGTTGAGGAAAGAAGGATCATGGCATTAGAGTTCTACCAAATGAGAAAGAGATACCCACACGCCGCATTGGATGACTTGAGAAAAGATATATTGGCTCACCACGTCTTGAAAAAGAAATCTGGCATTGGAGGAAAAGCTTAAGTTCGTGTTCGTATTGCTAAAGAAGAATAAACGTGACTAGCTAATAGATGGTACGAGGGGTTGATCGATGTAGCATCCACGATTGGGTATATGCTCCCAATGGTATTGGGAGCATGATATTTTTTATATGATTATTTTACTACTTAAGTGCATCATTTAATTATCTTTTGAATTTGCTAGTTTAAGTTCGAACTGCTAAGCATTTGAATTTGTTGCAAAATTGTGTACCTAATTAGATTGTGTGACGGTAAAATTGTCTATATAGTTTTGAAAAATCACCAGAGATTTAATAAAATCATTCGATGGCAACTCACAGTAAGGCATCCAATATAGTTCAGTACTCTATGATCTAGAATACAAAGTCGGTAAAATTACATATAAACTATAAGGTCTACGCGTCTAGAACTAGAATTTGCATTGCTTGATTCTAGAATTGATGGTCAGTACATGTTGCCATAACCATCAGCGTTAGATGTCGTAAAAATTGTTTGTGGTCACTGGGATTACATAGCTACATGCTCAAAAAGTTATCAAACATAAGAATGCTCCAGAAAATAAAGGCTACCTAACAAAAGCGGATCAAAGCCGATAATTGAATTAAGTACATTACGTTAAGCAACTGATTCTGGAGAGAACCTAACAAGTGTCTTGAGACTGCTTGAGTAGCAAGCGCAATATCGTTGAAGTGTCAAAACTCCCTTTACTGCCTGGTAAAAGAAAAGTTTTATGGAACATGTGAGTTTACAAAACCCGGTAACTCGAATATGTTTGAACACTAATTTGCCTAGAAATATTTACAAGGAGCTAAACAAATAGCTCGAGAAATAGTAGAAATGAAAATTAGTTGTAACCCAACTCGCTTGCAAATCAGCAATTACAATAGAAACACTACGAATTAATAAGACATGAAAACATGTTAGTAGGAAATCCATCCCCAAATATTATCCATCAACTGCAGTAATCATATAACCCCACCGTTTATTAACTAGCGTGAATTGGTTCCGATTGTAACTAATGTGTATCTTATCGCCTAGAATTATATAACACAATTCATAGTTATCTTTTTCTATGAGAAATTGTTCTGAACTTTACAAAAATGGTTGTTCTTATTTTCAAAGGCTTATGAAAAAAGTTTCACATTTTTCGGCGCAAATATGTTTTGTCAAATCGAAAAGATGTGTAAAAGGACGTTTCCTTAAATGGAAACCAAGTACCTTAAGGGTATATTCGTCCATTTGCACTTTAACTATTATTATATATAGATATATAAATTTTTCTTGCTATTTTCATCAATACATAGTTGCTTTTCGCCATTTCTGGAAATCTCCCAAAAAAAAAAAAAAGTAATCCACATTGGAAATCACAAATTGTTCTTCTTCGTCTCGTTAGATACATGCTAGGAAACTTCAAAAAACATAAGCTCTCTTAGAAATCAATAGTCATTTATCTTGCATGAGTTCATCTTCACGCCCTTTACTAACCTTTCCTCATAATGTTTTTTCACTGTAGGGTGGCAAAAAGGGCTCGGATGTATCAAATTCTATATGATCCGAGATATATGTCTTAAATCAAGATACTAACATTGCAACCAGCAAACACATTCGAATACATCTAGACGGATTTCTCAGCAACCAATACAAAGTTGGATCTTCTATCGTGCCTAAAGCCGAAATGTGAGATAAAGCACACCACTTTGTCTTTAGCACCTTACTGAAGTTCATCCATATTTGGAAAAGAATATGTCCATGATAAGGCGACATAATCCTTCAAAAGGTGAAAGGTGGCTGACCAATGAACATAATCGATCATTAATAACATAGTCATTTCAATTATTCAGGCTAATGTTAATTGTTCACTTGTACTGAATATTCGAAGAAGCCGATCTCATATCGTCCCACCCTTGTTTCTAACAGCGAGACTCACATTGTGGCCACATGGATTGGTTTCCCATCCGACCCTAATACTTTGGTGCACCATCAACAACTTCTGCCTGATCATTAAAAAGTGTCAGCTGATGATGTAGTTGATGACGCGAGAGAGTTGAATATTCTAGTGTGAACTACATTCCATCAGTAGATAGCGGATGCATTTGCAAGTTTTGCTCAGTGGCCTACACAATTAGTGATCTTAGGCGAGGTAATGAATTTAAGTCACATAAAAGCTTCTTTGTACATTTTATTTTTTGTTACACATGTTATGATAGTAAACAATTTCTCACTGCAAGAAGACTTACCGAAGCAAGCAGTATCCAAGGAAAAAGGCAAACGGCGCGCGAATGTTGAAGTCTCTTCGGCACAGGCTAATCTTGTTGATGATGAAATATTGGTATCCCTGAGTCCTGGCCTCCAAAGGTTGCACAATCGGACTATTAAACTGTCCCTTACTGAGGATTTCATTAATGTGTTGATGGATTGGGATGTGTTTCACCACCCCATCGACAAGGTAAATGAGATTCTTGTTTCGGTCAACAATATTACCTTCCTACTCAATATGCAATGGTTGAACTTGCTTATTTTTCAAAATTTTGAATGTAAGACTTCCTCCCACACATTTACAATTTTCATATAAATTTCAATTCAATAGTTAACTTTTGGTATAATGCATTTCAAGTACCTACATCAATTGTGCAACTAATTCGGGATTGAAAATATCAGGTTTCTATGTCCAGCACTGATTGCGGTGGCTAATTTTGAATGCAACGAGGACGAAAGTCAATGCGGAGAGACAATTGACGGACAAGAAGTACATTCTAACACCGTATCACGAGGGGTAAGACCGTTACTTCTATTCATCTATTTTTTTGCTTTTGCTTAATCTGAATCATTTGTGACTAAAATGCAAACTTACATGTGTGTAAAATATTCTAGAAACTACTGGATACTGCTTGTGCTACGCCTTAAAAAAACAGTGTACTACTTAGATTCTTTTGAGTCACATTCGCTATTAGGGGGAGCTTGAATATGTAAGCAATTATCAATAAATATTACAGAATAGTCTTTTGTGTAAATTTGAGTTTATTTAACTTGTATATATATATTGAAACTTTATGGCATATAGAATATTGTGGACAATATGAACTGCAAGGCATAGCACTCTCGTGTGAAAAATCAATTATGGTATGAAAAATATACTTTAAAGGTTACAATAACTATTGAAGTTTCAAATTTTATTGGTTGGATTGCTAATATTAATTTTCAATTCCTTGAAAATTTTAGTATGCTCAGCAAACGGGATCCGATGAGTGTGGCTATTGTATGATGAAAAATATATAAGGGATAGTCACACTATGTTCTGGTAATTCATAAACGCTTGACAAGGTATAAATATTTATCGAAAATTAAGAATTATCTAATCATGCATATATATATATATATATATATATTATTAACAAAGTAATATTTTCTTTTGGTTTGTTGTAAGCATATGAAGCTAGATCATATAGCTAAGCGAACACATATGAGATTCGTGATAAATGGGCCAAGTACTTTGTCGACAATTATATATAATTTTCAATTTTATCTATTTTTAAATATGGTATACTTATGGATTATAGATTTTTATGCAAACATATACATCTCAATAGTTTGAAGATATTTATGGTTAGTTTATAATATTTTTGAATAATTTATAGATTACATTATTGATAATATTTAGAGTAGTTATTGATTGTAGTTTGATTTATATTAAGTTAAAGTATACGTAAATTGCTAGTATTGTTGTTGTTGTTTCTTTTTAGCTGTGTATTGTGTATTAAGTTAAAGTGTATGTAAATTGCTATCGTACATAAAGAAATTCTACATTTGTCATTTTTGTTTTACCCTCCAAATTTATTTGTCCATTGTGTAAAAGAAAATGTATTAACTCATCCAACATCTTCCAATTTGACCCATTGAGATAGCTGTCCTATACAAAATCACAACCATTCATTTATTTTGTCTATTTTTAAGAAGGGTGTTTGTATAGTTTTACCCAACAAAATTGCCATTTTTTAAAATCCTTTAAGTTTTTGGGCTTTTTTTGTTTTTTTAATCTAATTCCAAAAGTGACCTTTTTATCCAGTTATGTGAACATTCACCCTAGTCTTTGTTCCATATAACATTTACGACCCTAAAAGTTTTTGCTACATTTTTTTCTTGAATCTCTATTTTTTTCTAATATTCTCTTTGTCCAATATACTATTTTCGTTCATCTCAAAAAGGTAGTTCACTTACCATATTGAGTATATTTTTAATTTTTCATTTTCATATATACTCTTTAAACTATTAATTTGCTTTTATGCCGTTTAACAATAATTACCTATATTTTGAAATTATTTTTAAACAATTAATGAGATATAAGAGTACATAAAAAATACAAGTAATATTTCAACTATATTAATTACCATTTTAAACCTAGTGGTTTATTTATGGATTATTGGCGCAAAAGGTCTCTACTTATGAGTTGTTTTGTGGAAATCGTTCCTATATTCATTTCTTGGAAATTACATCCCCACCTTTGCATTTCTTGGCGGAATTCATCTATGCCGTTAATTTTTCCCTTTTTCAACCTTTATTTTTGTAATATTATATCTATATATACACACTTATATTTTATAAAGCTTAAATTAATGCATTAATTATTATTTTTTATATTTTAAAAAAATTAATACACTCAAATTTAAATACACCAATAAAATGTTAGAGAAGATTAAATAAGAGAAGTGTGTTTTATTTTATTATAGTGTTTTACAGGGTTTAAAACTGGTTATTAAATAGACGTATAGTTAAAAAAAATATAACAAGCAAAATAATTAACAACGTTGCCGTCTAAATAAAATAAAATATAATTTGATTCTCTGATAATTTTCTTTAATATCATACACACATATATTTTTTCACTTCTTTTGATAGTTCCGACTGTTGAAGAATGTATGTGTGTGTGTGTGATATTTAAAAAAATTATCAGATAATCAAATTATATTTTATTTTATTTAGGCGGCAACGTTGTTAATTATTTTGCTTATTATACTTTTTTAATTATACGTCTATTTAATAATCAGTTCTGAACCCTATAAAACAATATAATAAAATAAAATATATTTCTCTTATTTAATTTTCTCTAACATTTTATTGGCGTATTTAGATTTGAGTGCATTAATTTTCTTCCGATCAAAAAATAATAATTAATATATTAATTTAGGCTTTATAAAATATAAGTGTGTATATATAGATATAATATTACAAAAATAAAGATTGAAAAATGAAAAGATTAATGATAGAAATGAATTTCACCAAGAAATATAAAAGTGTGGATGGAATTACCAAGAAATAATAGGTAGGAACGATTTTCACAAAACAACTCAAAAGTAACGACATGCCAATGTTCCTTTATTTATTTATATATATGACGAGGGAAAGTGGACTTAACTGCCTCTTTTCTTCTTCTATCGGAGGCGATACGGAAAGGAACCCTAGCGGAGATCAAGATCAGTCTAATGGATATTCTGAAACAAGAGTTGCTGAAAAAGAGGCAGAGCCTGGCGGAGGACGTCGGCGGGAAGAAATTCTTCAAACGCTCCGAAATCGAGCAGAAACGCCTCCAGCGGTTGCGGGAGGAGGAGAAGCGCGAAGCCGAGGCTAAAGCCCTTAAGCAGAAGGAATTTGAACAGCAACAGAACAAGGGCAATGCTAATTCCACATCGAATTCAAACGCCAATTCCGAAATCGCCAAATTCAAATCTGAATCGTCCTCCTCCGCCACCAGAACCCTAACCGACGAGGAAAAGATCGATGAGTTGAATCTCCCGAGGCAAGAAGTCATTCGTCGTCTCCGATTGTTGAAACAACCTGTCACACTATTTGGGGAAGATGATGAGGCGAGGCTTGATAGGTTGAAGTATGTGCTGAAAGCTGGGTTGTTTGAGGTTGATGATAGTGATATGACAGAAGGGCAGACGAATGATTTTCTCCGTGATATTGCGGAGCTATCTGAAGCGGCAGAAGTCGGGGATTTTGAGTGATAGGAAGAGGAAGGCAACAGAGGATGTAGGGGAGGATAAAGATGGAGGGGGCGGCGATGAAGATATGAGTGGGGATGGGGCGTCTTCTGGTGTGGATCACGACAAGGATATAAAGCGAATGAAGGCCAGATTTTGAGGAGTTGTGCGATGAGGATAAGATCTTGGTGTTTTTTAAGAGGCTGTTGAATGAATGGAATCAAGAGTTGGATGAAATGAGTGAGGCAGAGAAGAGGACAGCTAAAGGAAAATCAATGGTTGCCACTTTTAAGCAGTGTGCACGATACTTGAATCCGCTATTTAAGTTTTGCAGGAAGAAGGTTAGTTTATGTTTTAGAAACATTGTCTGCTTTATTTTGCTTAGCTAGAAGGCTGAATTTATATTTTGAGTGCTTAAAGATGAATCTATTTTCTCATTTTTTCTTGTGAGGCAATATGCTCTTAATCTTCTTATCTTGTAGTGGAAGAAGAAGAAGAAAGGGGGGTTGGGAGGCGGAATTATGTGAAATAGTATGCTTTATGTTTATGATATTTTGTTGGCTATGTAGAGTGTAAGCTTTAGTCGCCCATAAATAATGACTAATGATTGTTTCTTTAACACTGTCGCTAGAGGATTTGCTCACTTATTTTTGGAACTTCCTATAGTATTTTCTGATGCAGTACTGGCAGTGCTTCTAGTGCAGTTAACATATATCTTGAGTTACCAATTTCAGAATCCATCAACTAGTTATAGTCCATGAACCTTTCTGTGGTCAATAATTAGTTGTATTAGTCAGTAAATTAGACAGTTTTTTGTCCTTTTGAGTTGTATGGATATCCATACCAACTCCTTTGTCCAGCTTTTGGTAGCTAGCTCATAATCCTCTGGTGGTTCAAGGAGTGGAGCTCTGTTATTTGACTGCACTGCTCTTATTACGTTATTGACTCTTCAATTGATATGACTATCTGATAGTAGATAGTAAGACTCAGTGTATCTCAGTATTGTGCAAACTCATATAGCCTGTGGGTGTACATGTATTGCCAGTGTGCTTTATGTAGTTGGAAGTGGTGTTTTGGGTGGTCAGTATTTGGTTGGCTTTGAATTATAGGCTGTAATATGCTCTTCCGATCTGTGGTTATGGAAATGGGTAGCTTTATAATTTTATAGCATTGGGGTATTGAAAATTCTCTAGCTGAATGTTTGAACCTGACTTTGTAATTTAGAACTCTGCTGAAAACGGTTTGAAGTGTTAAATTGATTTTACTATGCTGCATGGTTATGCTTGCTATTTAAGGCCTGTGTGGAAATGATTTTCCCAAAATCAATCCCCACTCAAACTCATTTTCAAACACACATTTACCTATTAAAATAGTCTTGCACGTACTTCGTAACTTTGCATTACTTCCTAACCACACATTCTCTAAAAAACCACTTTTCTCAAAAAATCATTTCCATACTAGCCTTTAATTGCCTTCTTCCCAAGGCAGAAGTAGAAAGAGGGTGAATGGGGAGTAAGCATGCTAAAAGGTGGAGCCATAGAGGGCACTGTGTTGGGAAAAAATGTCAATGAAATTATTTATAAACTTAATCTGTTGGATGGACTGAGATAACGATGAATACATGTTAATGTTACTGTAGAAAATATATTATCTTTGCTTGGGGTTGGGTGGGAGAAAAACATATGAATCCTGGCATTTTGTTGTGGCATGGATTGGCAGATTGCGACATAATTCTAAGAGTCATGTTATGGGAAATATGAAACCTCTTACTGTGAGATTAGACATGCTAGGCTCAGATGACTGCAGTAAAACTATTCCGTACCTCTGGAAGAGTATGACAGCTGTTCTAAATTTCTTTCAATGCCACAGGATATGAAGTAAGACAACGAAAAAATATCTCATGATGACAATATTTTAGTATTTAATTGTGACCATCTATCCTTCCCAAATTAAACAGTATTTGTTGCCTGGAAGGTTGATAATCTTGTAAATAAGTGTGTTCCAGTAATCTCACTGATCTTTGGAACTTGGCATCCTCATCTGTAGCTGGTGTATTTTATTATCTCTCTACCCATCTTCTGGGTAAGGAGAGAAAAACTCTGCTTGAGGTACATGTCTCTATTGAATTGAAGCCCATGGGGGCTACCAATTTCACTTGGTTTCCTTCCAATGTGAGATCCATAGAATATCAGTATCAAGTCATTTACACTGTGCTTTGTTTGTCTAGGTTCTTCCCGATGATATACGACAAGCTTTGATGTTGGTCGTTGAATGCTGTATGAAGCGGGACTACCTAGCTGCAATGGATCATGCTCTTCCGATCTATTGGAAATGCCCCCTGGCCTATTGGTGTCACTATGGTTGGTATTCACGAACGTTCTGCACGTGAAAAGATCTACACAAACAGTGTGGCACACATCATGAATGATGAGACCACTCGTAAGTATTTGCAATCTGTTAAAAGATTGATGACGTTCCGCCAACGGCGATATCCTACAGCACCATCCAAAGCTGTTGAGTTCAACAGCCTGGCAAATGGTAGTGATTTAATGTCACTGTTAGCAGAAGAGAGATCGTCTGGGGGGAAGCAGCCATCTGAAGAAAAGCTTCTATTGATGCCTGCTCCAAAGGATGGCCAGTAACTAGGGCAATATGAATTGTTTCCTATTGTTACTTTGTTACTTGTTATTTTTTCTCAGTACCTCGAACCCGTATATGTAGAAATTTTTACTGATTATGCTGGTAAGAATTTGCTTTTTCATGTATCTGGAGATTATTTGTAACGTATTTCGCTCGTTTCTGGCAATTTGTAGTAATAGTTGAATAAACCTGTTAGCTGCAAGCCTGCGTAACTGCCCAGTTATAGACGTCAATTCGGATCTCCAGCCATATGTATAATGGAATATGTGCACATTGTTAGAGATTATTGGGACAATTATGTGGGATTCTAAATATGGGGAATCTACTGTGTGTAGGTTTCTCTAATGATCTCTTGACGTTTGTGTATGATGGGATAATTTTGTTTAGTGGGAGATTATCTTTTCTATCTTATTTTTTATCTATAAGCGACAACCCGGTGGCTCCATAACGGAACCATATTTTGCACGTGAAACCACATTTAGTTTTATGAATCAACATGTGAACCTGTGTTCCATTTGAGTGAGGGTGGCTCTAGATCAAAATTAATTTTTATCCGCTCTATTTTTCTTCCATTTCTTAGGCTCTAATATTTTCCCCAACACCACTTTCATTGGAAATTTTCTATTGGGGTGTTGTTATGCCACCTATAAAGCAATGCAGCTATATGTATGCACATCGCATAACTATATGCATATACATGGCATGTATGTATGTAACCATATCGTTCATATGCGTGCCATAATGGCATTCATATCAGTGCTAAAATTTTCTATTTTTTATTTTTAAAGGTGATATCAGTGCTAAAAATTACTACCATCTTCATACTCATTGTAGTGTTTCGTAGGCTTGGAAATAACCTTTTCTTGGATTAAAGTGGAATTGTTAATTGGGACAATTTCTAAAATGGCCAAATTCAAAAAGGCAAGTTCAAATATGATCAATTTAAAAACGGCTAATTGGCACTATCTAAACCCAACCTTCCATCTTATTGTGCAATCTAACTAACCATTAAAAAGACTTAAGTATCCCCTCAAATTTTAATTGATCTAAAAATTACTATTAAATAAGAAAAATTAAAATTTAGTTATATTTTAAAAAAAAAATCAACTGATGAGAATTTAGCGATGACAATGAGGCGGATTGATCCGCTATTCAATCTTCCTAATACAGAGTAGGTGCGGACCAGATTGATGCGAGGGTGGGAATGTTTGACTCGACTTTTTGATTTGTTTATCAATTGAATTTATTATATTCTTTGTCATTTTTAAACTTGTTCTCATTTTTTTTACAATTTTTATTCATTTCAATTAAGCGAATTGTCACAAGCGAAGTAGGGCTAGGCACCCTTGGTCCATCGCCGCGGGATTGCGTTTCTTAAAAATATTGTTTCATCCAGGGTGTGTTCTTATCGAGTTCATGATGAATCAGATATTTTTTATTACTACTACATGAATTTGATGATGTTTAAAAATGGAATACTAAAATTTAATATTCATAATTTTCATTTAAAATTTGAGTGTATTATTGTCTTTTTAAAATAAAAAGGTTATATTGCGCTAAAAAGTGATATTTAAGATTATAATTGCCAAGTTTGAAAGGTTATGGTTAGTTTGTACAATAAACTGAAAAGTTAGGATTATATTGTGTCAATTAACCATTTAAAAAACTTGTACAAGAATGGCTGTATTTTGAATAAAATTACTTTCTTACCCTTAACTAATAATTCTTCTTTCTTTTTCCTTAAAATATGCAACTTGGTAATTTCCCCTTTTTTTTGGGCGCCGGGGGGGGAGTATGCAACGTTGTGCTTGTGCATGTTATTCTCAACCTACAATGGGTAATGACCACCCAAAAAAGTAGTATAAAATTTTATGTAGCTCATCTATATGTTGATTATCCACAGTTATAGTTTGTCAAAAAGTCGCTTTTCATACACTATTTGTATATCTCGATATTTAATCGTAATAATTCTAGACAATAGCTTTGCGTATGCATATAATACCGTTGATCTTTATATCTAGACAGTTACTCACGATGATTCTCTACGGTGATAATTTGATTAAAAAAGTGTTAATACGACAATCCATATAATTTATTCGTATATCTCGACATTTAATTGCAACAATTCTAGACAGTTAGTTATATGTATGCATGTTATACAGTTGATTATATATCTCGACAGTTATTCACGATAATTTTCTATGGTTATAATTTGATAAAAAAGAGTAAATACGACAATTCATACTATTTATCCGTATATCTCGACATTTAATTGCAAAAATTTTGATAATTACCAAAGTGTGTACATGCCATACAACTCATCAGTATATCTCAAGAATCATTTGTGGTAATTCTTGTTTCTCCACAATTATAGTTTGGTGTAAAAGGGTGTAAAAGTAACTCTCGACATTAATGGTTTGGTGTAAAAGGGTGTAAAAGTACCATTAAAGAGTATATACTACATGTGAAGGAAATAGTAAGAGACAGAAAAAAACAAAAGAAAGCTTCTTATTTCCAACTTTCCAACATATAGTTCTTTTCTGTTATCACTCAAATAAGATGAAGGTTGACGCCTCATCTTGCCACCCTTATTTTACTTTACATGTTAAGCTTGATAATTATTTCTCCATATTGTTGATCTAATTATTATTCAAAATTGAATCGCTTGGCATCTCAAAGAGAAATTAGAAACTTATAAAAATAATAAAAATAGAATGGGAGTTGAACGAATGAATGAGAAGCCAGAATTAAAGCACATATTTAATTTGCTGAAAAAAATCAATTCTAGACCAACTAAAGAAGCTAATAAAAACAAAACACTACATTTTTATTATATATTAAAAAATCGGATATAATCCTAGAAATTAACCTCTAAAATAATAGAGTGTACAACCGCCTATTAAGTGCATAAACATCTACAACGATGAATCGGTGACTGTTTGATGGAGAAAAAAAGTGTAGAAAACTGAACCATGTGGACAATAGAAATGTAGAAATGTAACCGGGGGAGAGAGAGAGTGTTGGGAGGGGGCGGGGGGATAGATTGTCGTGGAGATGGAATACAGGTTGGAATTGATGATGTTGAATACTTGAGTTAATTATCTGAAATGCCACTGTACTTTTAAAAAGTTATCTCAAATGTCATTATACTTTAAAATTTACCCGAAATACCACTGTACTTCTAAAAAGTTATCTCAAACATCATTATACTTTAAAACTCACCACTGTACTTCTAAAAAGTTATCTCAAATGCCATTGTACTTTAAAACTCACCTGATATGTCACTGAACTTGTGAAAGTGTTATTCTGTTTGCCACTTTCGTTAAAAAATATAACTGACTTGATGACATGACTAACAGAATTTATCACGTGCCATCTTGACTGTTATTTTTTTAACCGGGTGTTGACTGAGTGGCAAATAAGATAACATTTTCACAAATTTAGTAGTATATAGGAAAAGTTTTAGTATCATTGTACTTTATAAAACTTTCTCCATATGCCACTAAACTTTAGAAAATATTATCTCATTTCTCACTTAAATACCAGGTTAAAAAATAAAGATAAAGATGTCACGTGGTAAAATCCGTTAGCTATGTAGTCAAGTCCGTTACATTTTAATAGGGGTGGCAAATGAGATAACACTTTCACAAGTTCAGTAGCATATTAGGTGAGCTTTAAAATACAATGGCATTTGAGATAGCTTTTTGAAAGTACAGTAATATTTCGAGTAAGTTTTAAAGTATAATGACATTTGAAATAACTTTTTGAAAGTACAGTGACATTTCGAATAATTAACTCTTGAATACTTCATTGACATTATATTTTTTGTTCAAGGACAAATTTTCTAAAAAATTAAGAAAGGGACATCTTTGCATAGATTTAAAAAGTGGACACTTTTGTACATATCTAATTAAAAGTAGTTAAATTTTGCAATTTCTTTTTGAAATTACAATTATAAATCTACATCATAGTAATATAAATGATAGTTTTGATCACCTACCCCATGTAGGTAGATTAAAGTCTACCCCCTCCTATATAGGCCATATAAGAAGGGGTAGACTTTAATCTACTCATCCCCTCTTATATGGCCTATATAGGAGGGGGTAGACTTTAATCTACCCACATGAGGTAGGTGATCAAAACTAATATAAATGCACTTAGATATTTATCCTATTAAAACATACTGCCAAGAAAATCAACAATATAAACTCACATATAATGGAAATACACACTATAATAAAATGTAGAAAATACCCAATATAAGATAATCGAACTTGAGACTTTTAAGTCCTAATACGTCAGCCTAACCCCATAACTAAATGAGCTAGGCTTCATTGACTCCTCTTTTTAGTCTAGTAACAACTACTTTTGGATTTGTACGATTACGATCCTTTTTGGTATTCATTTATTGTGAATCTTATATGATTTTTAAGGTGAATTTCCGAAACTTGCGGATTACCTTTATGGATTCAGCTGCTTGGTCGCAATTAGTGATACGAATTACAATGAATGACAAAAGAAAAGTGACAGAAGATGACCAGCATTATCTTTAAGCAGTAAATTAATCACAAGATATCCGAATAGGCTAAAAAGAAGTATCGCAAGTGATTAAAGGCACTCTTCACTAGACTATTAACTCGGGTTCGAGTCTCTACAATCCCCTCCCCCTTCCCCGTTGTACAGGCTACTGATTACCCCAAAAAAAAAAAAAAAAAAAATCTGGAATTAGAATTCAAAATGATAGGTGACCCAATAAAAAGGTTATTTACACTATATGTCCGCAATTTTTCAACTTTTACACAAAGTGATCCCAATTTTCTCGTCTTTGCTAGGTCCCTAACCACTTATTTCTTGTTATGCCAAAACATTGAGGACTTTGTGGCAAGGATCCAACAAGGGACGTCTGTCCTCTTTCTCCGCCCCGATTGGGCTTATTTCTTGATGCTGTTTTATTCATCAGTTGGGACGTTTTTCATTCATTTTGAGGGTTGGATGTTTTTATCGTAAAATTGGTTTCTTGAAAGAACCTTCTTCATTGCAATTCATCATTAGTAGAATCAACAAATTGTTGTTGAATTTTGTCATTCTTTACGTTCTGTCTATCTCATATGCTCAATGGAAGATGCCCCATCTTTCCATTAAATACTCACATATTTTGCACTTGACTTACATTTCTTGTGAGCCGAGGGGCTGTTACTGGAAACATAAATATTCAGAACACTGGATTTCAACTTTTGTAAAGATGAGCGGATACCGGTTGCTCCTGTCGTCTGAGACTTGTTATTAGCAAACTATTTCGGTATAGCTATCTGTTGAAAAACAGCAAATCGAAACCAAATTGCTAGCTTTATGACTATGATAAGAAACGGCATAATTCGTACGGTTAATTAGACATATCAAGCAGTACTTACAGAAGAAGTAGAAGAAGCCAGCATTAGAATCTTGTATATACTATTCACTTCAGTATCGTCTTCAATGCACAGTGCACTGATCAGTGTTCTGAATCCTTGAACAATAACATATTAAAACTAGTAGTAATTAGATATGATGTATCCACTTCCAATGTTCTTCAATTTGTATCCCATACTTCACGAGAGGTGACGAATGACGATGAGCTCTGTAAACACGAAAAAATCAGGAAGCCAACGAAAGATAATCAATCGACATGTATGTATCCTCACAAGTCTGCAAGCATAAACACACTAACAGCTATTCATTCTTCCAAGCACACAATATCAGTGAAAAGCCCTTTTCTTGCAACTGGGGTTCACTAAACTTGTGTGAAGCATCCCAGTCCAATACAGAGGGACTAGGAAGAGGAGATGGGTGAGCCCAGAACTTCTCAGTCTCGGTCGAGGGTCGAGTCCGAAACAAGAATACTGCATTGCCCATAACATTACCAAAGAGCCAATGGTAAACATCCCAATAAACCTCAACTGGAAATCCCTCCACCAAAATTGTAGTATTGCCTCTAAACTTCCATTTAACGTGTGTCACTCTTATCATTTCTTTGCTGTCTACACAGATCACCAGAGATGGATCTTTGCTCCCAACAGAGTCAAATTCAATCCCAATATCATGGATTTTTCCTTTGTCAAAAAATTGAGCCTTGGAATTGTACATTTTTTTCCCAAAAATATGTTCCCTTTTGGCAACGAAAAGTGCATTACAAGAAAAGGGAGACGCATCTATTTTCTTGAAGATTTGTTTTTGTAAGTCTCCAAGAAGTAAAACCAACTCTTGATTAAACACAACAGCCACATAAAAACCCTCCATGGGTTCGGGCCCATAACCAAATTTTGCAGAGGATAGATCCCAATAAATGTCAATTAAATTACAGCCCACCTCCAAATTCTTGAACCCTTTTCTCTTGGAAAATAACCAGGGCTTGATGTCAACTTTACAGAGGCAATGTTTTGTTGAATTTTCAATTCCAACACAAAATCCTTGACCCATCAAATACTTAGTCCATGTAATAGTAATTAAGCAAGAATTGCTTTTCAATTGACACTGATAAACGCATGTAACAAGATTTTGGGGAGCCCTTGTTGGATATGATGGTGAAGAATCAGCAATTTGTATACCACTTTCACCAAAACAAGAAGGAAAATCCCTCATTTTACTTTGAGCAATTCCTTTAACAAGAAAAGTTGGATAAATCTTACAGAATGGGGGACATACCTCAGTAGATTTGAAGATGTATAAGTGAATTTACATGCCCAGATAAGCATTTGAACCCCATTTCTCCAGTGGGTAAAGGGCTCTGCTCAAAATGGTGAAAACATAAGTCTAGAGCACACAAAGAAAAAAGAAATGGCAACTGGGCATTTCTTGGAGAAAATCCCACTTATTATTATACAGTGATACAAAGTCAGAATGATCAGACTCTCTCTCTCTCTCTCTCTCTCTCCACATCATTTTCATTTATGTGTACTCTTCATTCCCTGTAATGAAGGTCAATTGATTATCAATTTGTTGCCTACCTTATTAAATTGGGTGGATAAATAATGCTTGCACACCCCTAAATGTTAGGATGCTCTTCTTTCAATTCAAATAGCAAAAATGTGACATAATGATTAATGTGACACATCTATTTGTTTTCAAGATATTTTATAAAACGAATAGATATATCGTGACTTTGTAAATCTGTACTTGAAATTCAATTAAAGTAAGAATTAAACTGTGAATCTCTAAAAACTTATAACTTGTACAAATTATAATAAGTGTTTTAGAAAATGTTAGGTGTGAAAAAGTTTTGAGACCAAATATTGAGTCTACACGTTTTTAGATGCACAAATACATGATAAAGTAAAAAGTGTAACAAAATGTGGAGTCCAAATCTTAAATATGAGCATTGTTTAGACGAGTTTTTTAGAATACTGATTATAGTTGAAATCAAGCCGTGTTTATAGAGGAAAAAAATATCTAACACCTGTCACCACATGCAAATACATGGTCCATCTTGAGAATTTTCAAATTTTCAGTGCTTCTTCAGTCAAAATCATTACTTTGGGAGGGGGGTTGGGGGAGCTAGAAAAGTGGGTGTCGATTGGTGCAAAATCATATTAACTCTTGCAAAGAAATTTCAACTCCCCAAAGTTAATACTCTCTCGTCCTACAAAATATAGTACTTTATTCTTTTTCTTTTTTATTTATTTGTTTGTCTGTTTCAAAATAGTTTACTTTCTTTAGTTAATTTAATCATAGGTTGATTTATTGTGTATGATAATTTATGAAAAAGAATAATTAATTTAAAAATGTTAGGTAAATGAAAATGCATATTAGATAAACATTTAAATTGTACTTTTTTTTGGGTAACAATTGTACTTTTGTTTTTAAATTGTACTTTGTTAACAATATTAATTAAAATTTCTTAACGTGTGCAAAAAATGAAAGAGAAATATTTTACGTGACAGAGATGACAACTTTTTATTCAAAATTTATCCATATCAATGAGAGATTCGACCAAACGCATCATGTAGATGGTGCGACTATAGAATTGAAGAGCTTATCTATTATCTCAAATTGGTGACTTGAAGCATCTCCAGCGCTGTAAAGTGAATTTCTTCCTACGTGGTTGAAGGTCATGTGATTTACAAAGTAATGGGATACTTGTTAAGATATGAGTAGTTGACACACTAGTAGGAAAGATAGTGATCTGAAAAAAATAAAAAAATTGAATACATATAGACATTGTATACGACACTGTCTATATCTAAACATTCTAGTAAATAATGTCTACTTTTTTTATTACTATATCAGTTTTTTTGAATAATATGACAGAAAAATTTCTCCACTGAATATTCTACCAGAGATGCTCTTATTCTCAAAGATATATGATTTCCACCCGTGCAAGAGCTCTAAAGGAATTTTATACATAAAATATAACATAATTGTGTTTGTTAGGGTTAATGTCATAAAGAAACTAAAAAAGGCAACATGTATGGAATTAATGTTCATCATACGTTTGCGAATAGCATGCAATCAATTCTTTATTTTGATAACATAATTTTAAATTCTTGTTATTAGTCCATCACCATCTCGTTGAACTAATAATTTTTTTTATTAATTCTTATTTTTTATTTCCTTTAAAGACAATAATATCTGATAGCATAATTTTTGATTAGTTTCACATCCGTACATTTACAGACATACTATGCTTCACAGATGTGCGTTTCACGGATATATTATAGTGAAAAAGTAAAATACAATAACGTAAGAGAATATAAAATTATGAAATCATATAATCGAATAAAGTAAAATTGAAATTCATTAGGCAAATATGAGATATATCTAACCAAAATATAATAAATAGATAGAATCTCAAAATAAAAATATTAAATTAAATGATTAAAAGGAACAATATAATAATAATGAAAAGTAAT